>CAUYLG010061797.1:0-29512 GCA_963573385.1 Cacajao melanocephalus | reverse complement strand
CTGATATTCGTGGCGCTTTTTTGCCCGGGGATCTCCTGGCCTGGCTCCCTGTTTCAGACCCCTTTTTAATCGGATGAATGGGCGATTCTGCCTTCCCGAAGCTCCACTTGCCAGCTAGAAGGGAGACCCAGACTAGTGTATTTTGTAGGGAGAACTGCCACGCCGGGGCGCCGGCAAAACCGCCGTGCCGGCCAAAAGAGCCGCGCTGGCGACCCGTAGGTCTCCTCCGCCTGGGAATCTCCTAGTCTGCGGGCAATAAAAATCTGTCTGTAAATGCGGCGTCCACTCACCCTCTGCGCTTTCACTGGGAGCTGCAATCCTGAGCTGTTCCTAATCGGCCATCTTGGATCGCACCCCCCAGAGGTTTGTCTTGACAACTAACTGTGTAGACATACGCTGCCGAGTGCCTACTATGTAAAGAGCTCTCTTCCATGTGCTGGGGACCTAGCGGTGAATAAAAAGCCCATGCTCTCATGGACTTTACATTCCAGGGAGGAGGGGAGACAGCAGCAAGTGAGCAGCAGCCATAGCATTTATGGGTGTTTCCCAGGCACCAAGCAGTCTCCAGGGACTAGCTTAGTGCCCCGATGACCTTCAGGTACTGCATTTCTCTCTAGGAGGGAACCCAGGCCCAGAAAGGTTCAGTAACTTGCCCACAGTCACATAACCAGTAAGTAGTGGAGCTGGGGGTTTGTACCCAGGAGGAATTTGCACCTGTTACCACAAGCTACACTTATTCCCACTTACAAGGTCTGAGTGGCAGGAAGGGCATCTGGCCAGGGTGAGGCCTTGGCGTTTATTCTGGGTGAGATGGGATGGCACGGGATACCGTCTGAGCAGAGGCGTCAGGAAGCTCTGTGGCTTCACTGGACAAACCAGTGAGGGACTCTTGGAACCATCCTGGTGGGAGGTTGTGGTGACTAGGACCAAGGCAGGTGACTGGGACCTGAGGTCTGAGGTGTTTTGAAGGGTGCAGGGTTTGAGAGGGCAAGAGAAGGCAAAGACGAGTCTAAGATTTTTGGGCTGAGTATTGGCAGAACACAGTTGCCATTTATTATGAGGTGGAGGACGGAGGCAGGGGGGTGAGTTTTGGGAGCAAAATTAAGCAGTTGGTTTTGGGCATGTTAAGCTTAAGGTGCCTGAATTGAGACCCAAGTGGCACGGCTGGAGATAAGACTGGAGTTCAAGGGCAAACTCCAGTTGAGGTGGAAATGTGGGAGTGGGGGCATACACGTGGTAATTAAAGCCATTAGGCAAGGAGCTCATGCCTGTAATCCCAGCACCTTGGGAGACTGAGGCAGGCAGATCACCTGAGGTCAGGAGTTCGAGACCAGCCTGGCCAACATGGCAAAACCCAGTCTCTACTAGAAAATAAAAAAATTAGCCACATGTGGGGGCAGGTGCCTATAATCCCAGCTACCTGGGAGGCTGAGGCAGGAGAATCACTTGAACATGGGAGGAGGTTGCAGTGAGCTGAGATCCGAGATCGTGCCAGTGCACTCCAGCCTGGGCAACAGAGTGAGACTCTGTCTCAAATAATAATAATTAAAGCTATTAGTATATGAATCTAAGTATGGCTAACTGTATATAATAAATACTTTCCCAGCAGACCCAGGGGATATTTTCAAGTCTTTAAATGTTTTTTGAGAGCCTTTCAGTAAATAATGGTAATTCTGTTTTTCATTTCCTTAATAGAATAAATATCAATATCTTATTCAGAATCAAATTGGCTGGGCATGGTGGCTCACGCCTGTAATCTCAGCACTTGGGGAGGCCAAGGTGGGTGGATCACCTGAGGTCGGGAGTTCGAGACCAGCCTGCCCAACATGGTGAAACTCTGTCTCTACTAAAAATATAAAATTAGCTGGGCATGGTGGCATGTGTTTGTAATCCCAGCTACCCGGGAGGCTAAGGCAGGAGAATTGCTGGAACCCGAGAGGCGGAGGCTGCAATGAGCAGAGATTATGCTACTGCACTCCAGCCTGGCGACAGAGCAATTCTCCGTCTCAAAAAAAAAAAGCTGGGTGAGGTGGCTTATGCCTGTAATCCCAGCATTTTGGGAGGCCAAGGTGGGTGGATCATGAGGTCAGGAGTTCAAGACCAGCCTGGTCAAGATGGTGAAACCCCATCTCTACTAAAAATACAAAAAGTAGTATGGCCTGTAAACTCAGCTACTTGGAAGGCTGAGGCAGAGAATTGCTTGGACCTGGGAGGCGGAGGTTGCAGTGAGCTGATATTACTCCACTGTACTCTAGCCTGGGTGACAGAGCGAGACTCCATGTCAAAAAAAAAAAAGTCAAAAAAGAAGTCAAATTAGCTCAAGAACAGCCTTTCTAAATTAGAAAATAATTTTCTAATTTATTGTAGTTTTAGCCCATGATGATGTAAAAGTAATATTTTGCTTTATGATTTTGTTTTAAATGTAAAAGCCCAAGATCAAGAAATCTCTAAGTGATGAAAGAATTTCCAAAATGAATTTTAAATCTTCTGGAAAAGGGATCACCTTTTTTTCATCTCAGAGCAGTGAGTATTTTAATAACAGAACTTTAATATTTACAAACTGTTGCTTATGAATTGTGTAATGTCTATACAATTTTACAACCTTCTTTTTTTAATTTTGATTTTCTTGGAGAGTTTTGCTATGTTGTCCAGGCTGGTCTTGAACTCTGGGGCTCCAGTGATCCTGATGGGAGGATCACTTGAGCCCAGGAGTTCCTCGAGGCTTCAGTGAGCCATGATCACGCCACTGCACTCCAGCCTGAGCAATAGAGCAAGACCCTGTCTCAAAAAAAAAAAAAAAAAAAGAAAAAGAAAAAAAGGTAAGCAAGAACTGAGAGTTTTTTTTTTTCCTTGAAACATGGTAAATTAAAATTTCAGAAAGCCCAAATTCTTAATATATTTAGAAAAAAAAAAAAAAAGAGGTAGCCACATGCAGTGGCTCACGTCTGTAATCCCAGCACTTTGGGAGGCCAAAGTGGGTAGATTACTTGAGGTTAGGAGTTCGAGACCAGCCTGGCCAACATGGTGTAACCCCGTCTCTACTAAAAATACAAAAATTAGCATAGTGTGATGGTGCACGCCTGTAGTGCCAGCTACTCGGGAGGCTGAATCGCTTGAACCCAGAAGGTGGAGCTTGCAGTAAGCCGAGATCATGCCTCTGCATTCCAGCCTGGGTGACAGAGGGAAACAACTGTCTCCAAAAAAAAAAAAAAAAAAAAGGTAGCAGGAAACTCAAAGGGAAAGGTTGACAATCCCAGCCAGGGTCTACTGAGCCCCTGCTTGTTTCAGGTAGTCATGGAAACAGCGTTCTTCCTCTCTCCTCTTCTTGCTGAGAAGGGGGCCCACCACAGGGAGGGGCAGAACTCGAAAAAGCATGCAGAGTCCCAATTTACAGCAGGATTGTATTCATGTTCAACTTCATGAAACTCTATTCCAGAGAAATATGAAAGACCCAAGGATGATCAAAAGGAAGAGTTCAACATGTGGGTCAATAATATGTATGTCTTTTTTGTGAACACGCTCTTTCACGCGTATAAACGGGAAGAAGCTATCAAGGAAAAAATAAAGGAGAACAGGTTACAGAGCGCAGCACAGGCCCAGCAACAGAAGGAGGAGGATGACGAACTGGAAGCAAGGTAACTTGATGAGGTCCCTCCTCTCCTTCATGAGCTGCTGTCTCTCTTTCCTGTCTCCATAGCTGCCAGAATGTATCAGGACCAAGTGCTTTCAGGACAAGCCTATAACTTCCTAAGGGCATCTTTGCCGTAAAAAGAATGAGTATTTAATCTTTGTTCCTGGTTCCTGGCAGAGCTTCTGAAGCCTTTGTAACTTCCTAAAAGTAATGGGGTAATGGGAGCATTTTTTGTTCTAATATTTGGTCTTAGTTTCTAGCATTTTTTTTTTTTAAGACAGGGTCTCACTGTCGCCCAGGCTGGAGTGCAGTGGCATGATCTCAGCTCAGTGCAACCTCTGCCTCCTGGGTTCGAGCGATTTTCCTGCCTCAGCCTCCTGAGTAGCTGGGATTACAGGCATGCGCTGCCATGCCTGGCTAATTTTTGTATTTGTAGTAGAGATGGGGTTTCACCATGTTGGCCAGGCTGCTCTCGAACTCCTGACTCAAGTGATCTGCCTGCCTTGGCCTCCCAATGTGCTGGAATTACAGGGATGAGGCACCATACCCAGCCATTTTCTAGTTCTTGACCCAAGAGCTTCTAAGACCTGTGGACTCTCTGAGGTAATGGCTTTTTTTTTTTTTTTTTTTTTTTGAGACATAATCTTGCTCTGTGGCCAAGGCTGGAGTGCAGTTGTGTTATCTCGGCTCACTGCAGCCTCCGCCTCCTGGGTTCAAGTGATTCCCTGGCCTCAGCCTCCCAAGTAGCTGGGACTACAGGCGCCTGCACCGCGCCAGGCTAATTTTAGTATTTTTGGTAGAGATGGGGTTTCATCATATTGGTCAGGCTGGTCTTGAACCCCTGACTCAAGTGATCTGCCCCACCTAGGCCTCCCAAAGCGCTGGGATTATAGGCTTGAGCCACCATGCCCGGCCTATGACTTTTTGTATAAAGAGATGACTGCCAGCCAGGGGACGGGATGGAAAAATTAGCCAAGTGTGGTGGCAGAAGCCTATACTCCCAGATATTCGGGAGGCTGACGGAGGAGAATCACTTGAACCCAGGAGGCAGAGGTTGCAGTGAGCCGAGATGGGCAACAAGAGCGAAACTCCATCTCAAAAAACGTTTTGTAGTTTTGTTTACACACATTGTGACATGCAGGTATGAAGGGCTGTATACTGTAAATAGCATAAAACTGGTTTTGCCATTTTGAGGGGGGGGAAAAAAAACTCCCTTCTCATGTTTGCTTTTAGGCTGAATATCTTTATCTTGAGAGAGGAAGAGGCCAAGAGACAAGACTATGAAGTTGACATCATGGTGATCAAGGAGCCGGCAGACGTGTCATCCTCTCACCTCATTCTGGGCCCTCCCAAGGAGGATGTGACTGTGTCCCCGTCCGCCAAGACCACCGCCAGCAAGAAGAAGAAGAAGTAGCGAGCCATAAGGACATGCACAGAGGTTGGGACGGCAGGCGCTGTAAGATTTCCTGAGCATTACAGTTCTTAGCATTGTACTCGTAGTGTTTTAAAATACCGCCTTGGCCCACTGCATCTCAGCTTTCCTGCATGGCTGAATTCATGGGAGTTCGAGACCAGCCTGGGCAACATAGTGAGACCCCTGTCTCTACAAAATGAAAAAATTAGCTGAGAGTGGTGGTGTCTACCTGTGGTCCTAGCTTCTTGGGAGGCTGCGGTGGGAGGACTGCTTGAGCCCAGGAGGTTGAGGCTGCAGTGAACCATTGCGTTCCAGTCAGTCTGGGTCAAGGACCTGCTGGCCGGTGTAATCTCCAAGTAGGCAAGAGGAGACTCAACACGAAACCAAAATTTTAAAAACTTTAACAATTTATTAGTCTTATTTTCCAGTAAAATATTCACATAATGTCAAAAGAATGGAATGATAAGAGATATAGTCAACTACCTTTAATGAATTCCACATAAATATTTAAAATCTAAAAACCTCAGGAGATTAGCAGACCGAGTAGAAATTGGATTCTTCAAAGCAAGTATTGCTTTACCCTTGTGATCAACGCAGTCAGTCCTATGACAGGTAACTTGCAATGGTAAACAAAATGTTTGCTGAGTTTAAAATATGCTTTTGATGAGCCATTATCAGTCAATCCAAGAAGAAGATGTTGTTGAACTGCGTTGCACACAGTTTCTTGACCTCTTCTGCAAAAAGGACAGACAGCAGTGAGGAAGGAAGAGAGGCCTTTACTGCAAAGGTTACGTGATATATAATTAAATTGTTTTTGAGTAAAATTGGGGATATTTGCATTGATTTTGACCTTAAATCCCAGAAGACCAGGCAAGATTTTTTTTCCTTTGAGACAGAGTCTAACTCTGTCACCCAGGCTGGAGTGCAATGGCGTGATCTCGGCTCACTGAAATCTCCAGCCTCCTGGGTTCAAGAGATTCTCCTGCCTCAGCCTCCAAGTAGCTACAGGTGCATGCCATCATGCCTAGCTTGTTTGTTTGTTTGTTTGTTTTTTAAAGAGACGGGGTTTTGCCACGTTGGCCAAGCTGGTCTCAAACTCCTAACCTCAGGTGATCCGCCCACCTCAGCCTCCCAAAGTGCTAGGACTACAGGTGTGAGCTACTGTGACATGATAATAAGTAGAGAAAAGAGGGGGAAAAAGTGCCCAGTATACTCAGGTGAGGGGGTCAGAAGCACAAGGCTAATGATGATGTCATCTTGGGAGAGCTAATGGAAGAACATAGAAACACAGCAACGTTGAACTGCAGGCCAAGGGCTCCACAGAGGGGTCATGATTTTGATCTTAACAATATACAGAGGAAAATTCAGTATGCCTGAGAAGATACGGGGGCGGGGGGGGGGAAGACACTTACATCGAATTTCCATATAGTTACATGTGGGCATCTCCCCTGACCTGTACCACACCCAGCTCTAGGGCGGGGCAGCTCTGCTGAGGTGAGGCCCCCTCTCTGCAGGGCAGCAAGGGTAAGGCTGGCCACCTTGGTGGCAGTAAGGTGGGAGAAAACGTCTGCCTTATCATTCTGCCAATGTACAGAGGGATAGTTGTAAACAGCTACGTGAACCTGGCAGCTTCTCCCTACAAAAGATATGTTTTTATCACAGGATATTAAAAAAGGACATTTTTGGCTGGGCAAGGTAGCTCACGCCTGTAATAAATCATTCTTTGGGAGGCCGGAGGATTGCTTGAGGCCTGGAGTTTGAGCCCAGGCTGGGCAACATAGTGCGACCCCATCTCTACAAAAAAATTTAAAAATTAGCTGAGTGTGGTGATGGATGCCTTGGTGATACACACCTGTGGTCTCAGTTACTCAGGAGGCTGAGGTGGGAGGACTGCTTCAGCCTAGGAGTTCAAGGCTGGCCTGCATGACAGAAACCCTGTCTCCAAAAAAAGGGACATTTTTAAATACACAGTAAAGTCACTTTTTCTTTTAGCATTGTAGAAAATCTTTTGGCCACTGTCCAGTTTCCTGTGCTACAGGAAAGTCTTGTCACAGTTTCCCAAGGAACAGAAAATGGATGAATGAAGTAGAGGCTCCCGCTTAGAATCTCAACAGTCACGATTTGTTCTATTTATCATGTTTTTTTAGCCATGTTTCTTAATACAGTGAAAAGACAGCTTTTAAATTGCAGCATTAAAATTCTGCCAAAATACCAAATCCTACTTACCATTTACTTCAATCAGGTTTGCATTTTTTTGATTCAAAATAACATAGAGCTCCCGCCGATCGGACTTCTTTCCAACCACCCAGTAATCACTCATGGCTTTCACGATGATCTCCTCATCTTCATCCACTCTGCAAGATGAGAGTTTCAAAATGCAGTCGTTTATTACTCATACGGCTAGACTGTGCAAATAAGCATTCCAAAACAAGAACAGGGAACAGAATAGGCGCCTGAGGCATTTAAAAAGCTCAGGGGGTTCCCATGCGAGGGAACCGGTGACTTCAGGGTTCCCAGGTCTGTTTGGAAGTGGTGCTCACAAAGGTGGTTCAAGCTGAGCCCCATGGAAAGGGCTCTGGATCATCTGGCTTTGAAGGAACTTCCATGTCTTTTCTCTTAGAAAGGGGACACCTGATTGGAGAAGTTGCTGGAATCACCTGGTAAAGTCACTGTTGATGTCACCGAGAATCTTCATTAAATCCGGGTGCACGGAAGTGAGTGACACACTGGGCGTTTTCCTCATGTGAACTGTGCTCTTCTCAGCGAGATTCATGTGGTTGAAGTAGATAAACTTAAACTGGGGTTCTTTCTCAGACCTGTAAAAACATGTGATGAAGACAGTAACAACACCGTGGAAGGATGGATACAAATGATACAACTACATTTTTTTTTTTTTTAGGTGGTGTATCACTCCGTCACCAGGGCTGGAGTGTGGTGGTGTGATCTCAGCTCCCTATAACCTCCGCCTCCCAGGTTCAAGCGATTTCTCCTGCCTCAGCTTTCTGAGTAGCTGGGATTACAGGCACCCACCACCACACCCAACTAATTTTTTGTATTTTTAGTAGAGACGGGGTTTCACCACATTGGCCAGGCTGGTCTTGAACTCCTGACCTCAGGTGTGATCCATCTGCCTCGGCCTTCCAAAGTGCTGAGATTACAGGCGTGAGCCACGGTGCTCAGCCTACAACTAGATTCTTAAAACACGTACAGCTGAGGCCTTGTATTTTCAATGGCTGGATCTTCTTCAAATCAAGAATCTCAGTGAACATGGAACAGGCTCTTCATTCCATAGTAACTTATTTGATAGCAGCATGGGGCGGGGGAGGTATTCCATATGACAATTTTCCAGAGAGCTTATGTTTTTTAAATACCAAAAATGTTCATAAATGATATAAACTGTTTTATAAATAGCAGTCACTTGGTTATTGGTTCACACTTTTTAAAAAATGCAAGTGAAATCAATAAAGGCCTTTGTTCCCAAGTGGAGGGGTCAGCAAACTATGACTCTGGGGACACATCTGGCCCTCTTTTTCTAAACGAAGTTTCACTGGAACAGTGCCATATCCACACGTTCATGTGTTGTCTGCTTTCCCGCCAAAGCTATAACATATGTATCTACATACAGCCCACGACGTCTGAAATACTTACCAAGTCTGCCGACCCTGGGTTAGGAAAGTAACATGTCATTCCTCCCCCAGTGCTGGGGAATGAACGGGGTGTCCCGTGGAAATGAACCTGCCTTGTGACCGAAGCCTACGACATACGTAATAAAGCTTCTCGTCATCCCCAGCGGAAATCACTGTTATTGAAGTCACCTTTTCCACTGCAGTCTAATGGACATTTTAAGTGGAATATACCTTTTTATGTCTTGAACTGACTGGGCAATGTCATGACATTGCCGCTCAGGTCAGAGTCTGCGACCTCCTCCAGGACCTAGCGGGAAAAGCTGGGCCCTGCCGCTCCCAGGGCACCTCCCCCATCTCCCCTTGCTGCGCCCTCAATGCACAACCTGGGGCCTGGGCTGGAGCCTGAGCGCAGCCCCATCCCTGGGCTCAGAAGCCTCCTCTGCTTACTTTGGGGTTAGCAGCCTTGTTCTGGAGGGCTGGGGGTGCCGGAAATCCGACCTCTGGACAAGTAGGGCACTACTGAAATACTCTACATCTAGGCAGAGAAAGAACGTGGAGGATTTAGTTTCCAGGAACATGAGAAGAAACTTCTTATAAAACCAGAATGTGTTTATAGTAGGTCCCTAAGGCTAAGGAAAGCATGACAAGAAAAACTGGAAAGAGGAAGATTTTAAAAGATGTTTGGAAAGAATTGCAAATTTAGTAGTTTGGGTAGACATGGAACTTCTTAAATCGGGGATAACGTTCTATCTTCAAAACACTACGTGGGGCCAGGAGTGGCGGCTCACACCTGTCATCCCAGCACTTTGGGAGGCCAAGGAGGGAAGATCGCCTGAGCTCAGTAGTTCAAGACCAGCCTGGGCAACATGGCGAAACCCTGTCTCTACCAAAAATTAGCCAGGCATGCTAATGCATGCCTGTAGTCCTGGCTCCTCAGGAGGCTGAGGTGGGAGGATCACTTGAGCCGGGGAGGTCAAGGCTGCAGGGAGCCATGATTGCACCACTGCACTCCAGCCTGGGTGACAGTGTGAGACCTTGTCTCAAAAAAAAAAACAAAACAAAACCCAAAAAACAAAAAGAACAGGTGACACGTTCTTTATGGTCACTACACTTTATCACTTTCCATCTGTTAGTTCATAATCTGCGTGATCCAAACCAACTTAACTCACTTATGCCTCCTTCAGAGAGGAAAACCTGGCATTTTCATGGCCAAAGGATTCAATGATTCAGCAGCACCGTCAAGATGTAAGCTGTTGGCTGGGCATGGTGGCGCACGCCTGTAATCCCAGCACTTTGGGAGGCCAACCTGAGTGGATCACCTGAGGTCAGGAGTTCAAGACCAGCCTGGCAGACCTGGCAAAACCCCATCTCTACTAAAAATACAAAAATGAGCTGGGCACGGTGGCACATGCCTGTAATCCCAGCTACTCCAGAGGCTGAGGCAGATTTGCTTTAACCCTGGGGATGGAGGCTGCAGTGAGCTGAGATTGCGCCACTGCACTCCAGCCTGGGTGAAAAAGCAAAACTCCATCTCAAAAACCAAAAACAACAAAAAACAAAGATGTAAGCTGTTGACAGCAGCAATCCACTCACCGTTGCACAAAATCTAGAAGTGCTTTCACCTTCGCTTGCTTCTGCACTCTTAGAGGCCCACACTTATATAAGACCATATAGAAATAACATATGAACACTGAAAACATGAGCATATGCAGAAATCCACAGCATTTTAACAATTTCTCAAATGTGTCGAGAGTGCATTTAAAAGCAGGACTTTAACTTCACAAAGTGCTTTCCGTCACCTCACTTTATTTTATATTGAGAAAAGAGAGAGAGGGCGAGGCGTGGTGGTTCACGCCTGTAATCCCAGCACTTTGGGTGGCTGAGGCGGTGGATCACTTAAGGTTAGGAGTTCATGACCAGCCTGATCAACATGGTGAAACCCTGTCTCTACTAAAAATACAAAAATTAGCTGGGCATGGTGGTGCATGCCTGTAATCCCAGCAACTCGGGAGGGCAAGGCATGAGAATCACCGTAACCCAGGAGGTGGAGGCTGCAGTGAGCTGAGATTGTGCCACTCTACACTTGAGCCTGGGCAACAGAGTGACTTTGTCTCAAAAAAAAAAAAAAAGATAGGGAGAAAGAGTTCAATGACCTTTCAGTGTTTAGAGAATCAGAGGAGTGAATCCTGCATTTCCCACTCAGTCTAGACCCTTAAGATCGCCAGAATGAGTACCCACACCCAATGCCCCACATACCAGCCAATTTCCCCTCTCTTTCTTCATACAACCAGAGTCAAAATGCTTTCACTCTGTGCACACCAAAACCATGCTGATGCCCATGTGAACATAACAGTCTGGGCTGATGAAATGAGACATTCCAATCAGGGTGAGCTGAGGGAAGGTATTTAACAGAATACCCAGCCCCAGCTGCCATTGTGAGGCAGGAAAACTCAGGTCAGCATCCCTAGAACTGCTTCAGGCAGACCGGAATGGCACGTCTCACTGTTCTCTAGATTCCACGGGAACACAGGGCTGTGAATACTACCCATATTTCTAGGTAAAAACTGTGTGTATTCTAAAAGCAGTTCCAGGCCTGACAGTGAACAGAAAGCAAAGTACAAACCCAGACATTCTCTTGTTGATGTTAAACTGCTCACAGATGTCAGAGGCCAGCACTGTGAGCTGGGGCCCAACGATGCTGTCCAGTCTTCGGCAAAAATCCAATGTTGGCTGGAGAGAGGCTGGCGAGGCATTACAAAAAACACCAGTAAGTAAGATTCATTTATGTCCCATGCTTAACAACAGTATTCAAATGAAAACTTCATTCATCTGGGAAAGCAAACAATTACATACTCAGGCCCCCTTCTGCTCCTCAAATAGAGAAACAGAAGATATAAAACAGGTTATGTTTAAGATGAAAAACAGGCAGAGACTTAAGTCACTGTGAAAAGTTGACTGAGACATACCTGTTGGGGGTAAACTTGTTGCCTACCCCAGGAAGACCTCAGAAGGTCAGATGACTATTTAACGCACATTACATAGCATTCACGGACCAGATGCTGTTTGGTGCTTCACACACACGACCTCATTCCATCCTCAGAGCCCCCTCTGAGACAGGTACCACTGCTGTCCCCAACTTGCAGTCGGGGAGGCACAGAAAGATGCCCACGTTCTACTGTTGGCAAATGGGAAGACTAGGACTAAAAAAATATGAGCAACGGCTAGTGAAGGGGACACAAGGTCCCAGATGGAGAACAAGGCTCCTCTCTGTACCTCTATGTTGCTTATGACAACACATTTATCATTTAATGGGGCTGGGTGTCGGGGCTCACGCCTGAAATCTCAGCACTTCGGGAGGCTAAGGTAGGAGGATTGCTTGAGCCCAGGAGTTTGAAACCAGCCTGGGCATCATAATGAGACCCTGTCTAAACAAACAAACAACAAAGAATTAGCTGGGTGCGGCGGTGTGTGCCGGGAGTCCCAGCTACTTGGTAGGCCAAGGTGGGAAGATCACTTGAACCCAGGAGGTGGAGGCTGCAGTGAGCTATGATCATGCCACTGCACTCCAAGAGTGAAACCCCCTAAAAACCCCAATACAACTAACTCCCCCCGCAAAAAATATTTATCATTTAAGAACAGAACACAGCAAAGTGCAAAAAGCTTAGCTAGTCGGGCTAGAATCAGACACAGGCATGTACCCACCATCGATCATAAAGCATACAGCTGCACTCATGGCCTGGGAAGAGAGAACAAACCAGAGGTTAGGAAACGGTAGAAAAAAGGAGACTTTCATAGAATAACCATCTGTTCAAAGTTGATTGGAACAAATCAACTGTAAAAGGATGCTTTTTAGTCAACCAGAGCCATGTGCACACACACTGCCCATTCCATGATGCTTGGGGAGTGCCGTTCACCTTGTCAGGTGTGACAGCGCCTGTGGGGACATTACCACAGACGTCCTCATCAGGCACAGGGAAGTGTTCGTGAGTGAACTGGTGTGATGACTTAAAACGCTCTTGCAAACCAAAAACAACGTGGAGAGGTGACACATCGATGATCAGAATCTTATTCATTAACCTGTGTGATGGAGAGTTAGGGGTTCATTGTTCCAGTCTGTGTCTATGCCAGACAGAATAGAGAATTAGCAGAAACTGTCAATTCTGTGACAGTTTCCACTGACACAAGTTTAAAAAGACAGCAAATGGGTAACTTGTCTCACTTTATTATTGCAAATAATTGCAGTTATGACAGAAATAGCAGCTTACAACAACCAAGACCACAGATAACCAAAAATGTCTAAAATTAAAATTGATCAAAGCAACTTATGGTTAAAAAAGGTTGATGTTCTCATCAAGCCTGAGGATGAAAGCCACAGACTTCCTTCTCTGAGCCCTGCTTCCCGGCAACCGCTTTAAACTGTTATTAGACCGCAGGGTTATCCTAACTCTTTAACGTATCCTCTTTGGACACCAAATTGACTTCCTGCTCATGTCATGACGGGTGTGACCCCTCATCTGCCTTCCCCCATCCCTCCCCTATTGTTTATAGCCAAATTCTATTTCCTCCACTGACCGCCTTCTAACAGCCACAGGCCTCCCCTCCCGAATTCACATTCCCACCTGCCGCTGTACCTCTTCCCACTTCCAAGAGTGAGATCCTTTCTCAAAATAAGAGAATAACGATCTCAAATCAGTGACCTGACCTTTCGTTTTAAGAGCCTGGAAAAAAGGAGGAGTAAACTAAACCTAAAGCAAATGGGGCCAGGTGCAGTGGATCACCTGAGGTCAGAAGTTTGAGACCAGCCTGGCTAACATGGGGAAATCCCGTCTCTATTAAAAAATAAAAAATAAAAAATTAGCCAGGCATGGTGGTTTGTACTGTAATCCCAGCTACTCAGGAGGCTGAGGCAAGAGAATTGCATGAACCTGGGAGGCAGAGGTTGCAGTAAGCTGACATCGTGCCACTGGACTCCAGCCTGGGCAACAGAGCGAGACTCTGTCTCAAAAACAAAACAAAACAACAGAACAAAAAACAAAATAAACCTAAAGCAAATGGAAGGAAATAATAAAAGATGAGAGCAGAAACCAACTAAACAGAGAAAAATGATAGAGATAATAAATGAAACCAAAAGACCAACACTGAAAAACTTTCCTTTTTTTTTCATGTGAAGATTTCAGAAGTATGAAGAACCTTTAGCTAGACTATAGACCAAGAAACAGACAGAAGACTCAAATTACTAAAACCAGGAACGAAAGACACTTTACAGTAAAAACAAAGGAGTATCCAGCTTTACCTATAATAACACCATGAAAAACTGCATGCCGACAAACTACTGACTTTAAGGAGAAATGAGAAAGTATTGGCTTTACCTGTAATAATATCATGAAAAACTGCGTGCCAACACACCGAATAACTTAATTGAAGCTGACAAATTCCTAGAAAGATACAAACTACCACAGCTGAGTCAAGAAACAGAAAATCAGAATAAACCTGTATCAAGTAAAGAGATTAACCCACTTATGCTGGAGCCTGCACATCTTTTTTGTGAAAAATCAGACCTTGGCGATGACCTTTAGCAGTAGGATATAAGTAACTCCCACAAGCTTAGCATTCCAATAATGGAACACTAGGCATAAACCACTACCTTAAGAACTTCCCACAAAGAAAAGCCCAGGTGCAGACAGCTTGACTGTGAATTCTACCAAACATGTAAAGAGGAATTAACACCAATTCTTCATAGTCTTCTAAAATAATAGGGGGTCACACTTCCTAACACATTCTATCAGGCCAGCATTGCCCAGACAAATCACAAGAAAACAAAACTACAGGCCAATATCCCTTACAGCCCCAAGCCCATTACAGCACCTGCTCCACCTCTGGAGGGCTGGAGACTAAGGCTGGCCACGTAGGGCCAGCTGTCTCTGTGGTAAAAACTCTGGATCTCGAGGCTCAGGTGAGCTTCCCTGGATGGCAACACCCCACAGAGACTGCCACACACACATCCTCACTGGAGAAACGGGCACTGTGCTGTCTGCATGACCCCAATGGGAAAGGACAGCTGGCAGCTCACACCTGGTGGCTCCTGGACCCTGCCCCATGTGCCTCTTCCCTGGGCAGATTTTAACTTGCATTCTTTCACTGTAATAAACTGCAACTGTGAGTACAGTCATTCTTCCTTATCCCTGGTTTTGCTTCCCATGGTTTCAGTTATGTGAGGGAAAGAATAATAAAATATTGAGGTGGAGGGAAGCAAACCACATTCATATTACTTTATTGCAGTATATTCTTACTGTCCTATTATTATTATTACTTTTTTTTAAGATGGGGTCTCACTCTGTTGCCCAGGCTAGAGTACAGTGGCACGATCTTGGCTCAATGCAACCTCCACCTCCCAGGTTCAAGCGATTCTCCTGCTTCAGCCTCCTGAGTAACTTGGATTACACGTGTGTGCCACCATGCCTGGCTAATTTTTTGTAATTTTAGTAGAGGCGGGGTTTCACCTTATTAGCCAGGCTGGTCTCAAGTTCCTGTCCTCCATGATCTGCCTGCCTTGGCCTCCCAAAGTGCTGGGATTACAGGTGGGAGCCACCACGCCTGGCCTTATTGTTATTAATCTCTTACTGTAATGAATTTATAAATTACACGTTATCATAGGCATGAATATATAGGAAAAAACACAGTATGTGAAGGGTTTGCTACCTTCCCTGGTTTCAGGTGCCCACTGGGGTTTTGGCTTGGGGGTACTGCTATATAAAGCCTTTTCTGAGTCCTATAGTGCTTCTAGTGAACGATTTCCCTAAAGGTGGTCAGGGGGACTCCCAAACTCGCAGCCGGTGTCTGGAGTGAGGATGGTCTTGGAGACTCATGAACTCTGCAACTAGAAATCATTGAATTGTATATTTTAAGGGTACAAGGGTGAGTTGTATGGTCTGCGCATTGTATCTCAATAAAGTCATTAAGATAAAGGACCCTTTAACATAACCACAATCCCATTATCACACCCCAAATTATGTCAATAGGCTGACTCCAAAAATAGAAATGCAATAAAAATATTGCACCAGGCTTATGGAGATTTCAAAGTCATTACCTAGGTCATTCAAAGGAGAATGATTTTTTTCTTGAGGTGGGGTCTTGAATTTTAGCTTGATACACAAATGGACATTCTTTCTACTCTAATTCCTGTTCTGAATTACGCCTCCAAATTTTGGCTTGCTCATTTTCAGATCATGTCTTTCTGTATACGCTCCCTGGAATCTCCCCTTCCTGGCCAGTCTATCACAGGCCAACTCTAACTCTCTCAAGCACACCATGTGATAAACAAAACAACTTTTTATTCTGGCAGCTTAAACCCTAGAGCCCTCCCTTCTCCTGCTCTGTCATGGAGGTACTGGAAGTGGGGTGTCGCCACCAGACTTTAAGAGCCGGATCACCCTGAGACTTCCTTGTACCGTCTCATGCGTGAGAACCACTGTTCTGGATTCCCAAGTGTTCTCTTTCTTGGTTTGCTCACTTATTCTGCTGATGGATGACCCCATGTAACACCCTGAGAAGGGGTGCATGAGGGTAAACTTTTTGAGGCTTTTCATGTTTGATGTGTCTGTTACCGCAGCCTCTGCCTCCCGGGTACAAATGACTCTCCTGCCTCAGCCTCCACAGTAGCTGGAATTACAGGCATGTGCCACTATGCCCAGCTAATTTTTTGTATTTTTAGTAGAGACAGGGTTTCCCCATGTTGGCCAGGCTGGTCTTGAACTCCTGACCTCAGGTGATCTGCCCACCTCAGCCTCCCAAAGTGCTGGGATTACAGGCGTGAGGCACTGTGCCTGGCCTAATGTGTCTTTTGTCTCACCTGTGGTTGACAGCTTGGTGTGGCAAAGAACTCTATGCTCAAATTCATTTTCTCTCGAACTGTGAAAGTCTCTCTTCCATTGTCTCTTAGTGCCAGGTGCTGGATGTGAAACTGTTGATGCCAGTTTCATTATTTTTGAGACAGGGTTTCACTCTGTCACCCAGGCTAGAATGCAATGGTGTGATCATAGCTCACTGTAGCCTCCAACTCTTGGACTCAAGTGCTTCTCCTGTCTCGGCCTCCTGTAGCTGGGACTACAGGCAAGTACCACCAAGCCTGGCTAATTTTTAAACATTTTTCTGTAGACACAGGGTCTTACTATGTTGCCTAGGCTGGCCTCCAACTCCTGGCCTCAAGTGATCCTCCCACCTGGGCCTCCCAAAGTACTGGGACTGCATCTGGCCCATTTCAATTGTATATTGAAATGGACCACCTAAGGCAAGGTCGGTCTTTGCCTTAGCACAGGGTTGCTGCTCCTATTCCAGGCCAGCTCTGGCATTGCCTTCTATCTATGCTTACAAACCCCTTCTACCTTCCAGAGAGGGACAGGATTCCCTCATCCTGAGACATCCCACTCCTTCCTGTTCTCCCACAGCGTCATTTCTGAGCCTTTATGAATGAAAACTTCTCCACGGTCTCAGGCAGGAAAGAAGAGAAACACATGCGCATGCTCCCTCTTCTTTCTTGAACTGAAAACTGCCTTTAATTAAAAACACAACCTGAGCACATATCCTTACAAGATGATGTTCCTGACATGAAATACGCTCCTTATGGAATTAGCAAGCCCACAGCCTTAAAATCAGCAAAAGCAGCATGCACAGACGCATGGCCAAGGCCCCCATTCCCGAGGCATTTCGAGACAGGCAGCACTGACCTCTGACAGCCTCTGGTTTGAGTGCACGTGTGACTTCACACGTTTATGAATCACAATCTTAAACAGTTCCTCTTTCACTAATGACAAAACTGTTTAATGAACTTATTACTCCAGAAGAGCACCCATTTTGAGTTTTACCATAAACAGAACTTCCAACATCTTTTCCAAGAAGTATTTAAGAGGTTTGTATACATACTCGTGTACACATGCAAGAAAGATCGACTTCAGTATTAATGAGTAACGTGGGATGGAAAAATAGTTGTTACCTTGTAAACAATTAAATGGAGCTCTTCATAAGTGTCATCTGTATTTACAAAAATTTTGGGGAATCTGCATTTTGCATCTGGATCATTAAGGTTCAAGGGTCCGGTAAGAAATCTTAAAAGCAAGAACAGACATGACTTGATTCAACGAGGTGAATTAGAAACAGGAATCTAGAAGCAGAACGCACTCCTACTTAATATACACCAGTTGCTTTTGATGCCAGGTGATATTTGGAAAACACCGTATCAGAGTATGCTGGCCGGGCACGGTGGCTTACACCTGTAATCGCAGCACTTTGGGAGACCGAGGTGGGCAGATCACTTGAGGTCAGGAGTTCAAGACCAGCCTGGCAAACATGGCAAAAACCCATCTCTACTAACAATACAAAAATTAGCCAGGAAAGGTGGCGGCAATCCCAGCTACTTGGGAGTCTGAGGCAGGACAACTGCTTGAACCCAGGAGGCGGAGGCTGCAGTGAGCCGAGATCACTCCAACCTGGGTGACAGAGACACTCCGCCTAAAAAAAAAAAAAAAAAAAAAAAAAAATATATATATATATATATATATATGCTAAAGTAAGTTTTAACTCATTGGAAACAATAAACTTTCCTTTGTTGATTACTGTCAATCAGATGGCACAAAAATATTTCAATGTCCATGATATTATCTTTATCAAAAAGATAATAGGGGCTGGGCAGGGTAGCTCAAGCCTGTAATCCCAGCACTTTGGGAGGCTGAGGCAGGTGGATCACTTGAAGTCAGGAGTTCAAGAGCAGCCTGGCCAATATGATGAAAACCTATCTGTACTAAAAATACAAAAAAAATTAGCTAGGCATAGTGGCTTGTGCCTGTAATCCCACCTACTTGGGAGGCTGAGGCATGAGAATCACTTCAGCCTGGGAGGCAGAGGTTGCAGTGAGATGAGATCATGCCATTGCACTCCAGCCTGGGTAATGAGCCAGACTGAGTGGAAAAAAAAAAGATAATAAAACCCAGTATCTTAAATCAAAGAACAAAAGTCCTACCTTCCATAGTGTTGAAGATTTCCTGGCATTTCTGCTCTTATTGGAGAATCCCTTCCTGCTAACTGCAAATAAATTTAATGTTGAGAATGACGTATTAGACCTTTTATTTTCCAAGCTTTGAAAAACAGCATTCATTATCTACTAATTGGTTCCATGTCATTTGTCTTTTTCTTTTTTTAGAGACAGGATCTTGTCCTGTTGCCCAGGCTGGAATGCAGTGTGGCATGATCATGGCTCACTATAGCCTCGAGCTCCTAAGCTCAAGCAATCCTCCCACCTCAGCCTCCTGATACAGGCACATGTGATCACACCTGGCTACTTTTTAAATTTTTGACCAGGTGAGACAGCTCACACCTATAATCCCAGTACTTTGGGAGGCCGAGTCAGGCAGACTGCTTGAGCCCAGAAGTTTGAGACCAGCCTGGGCAACATGGCAAGATCCCATCCCTACAAAAAATTACCCAGGTATGGTAGTGTGCACCTGGAGGCTGAGGTGAGAGGACCACATGAGCCCAGGAGTTTGAGAACAGCCAGGTCAACATACTGAGACCTCATCTCTTAAAAAAAAAAATTGGAGAGAGGGAGGACAAGAGGGAGGGAACACACAAGCAAAGAGAGTGAATTCAACTGAGCCAAAATGATGATGTATGTGTGTTAAGCTACGAAGACACTTGGGGAGAACACTGTGATATCATTTAAAAGTTCTCTGCAGGAAACTGGGAAATCAAGTACTAGAGTGGAAAGCCAGGCATATAATAAAACATCTATTCAAAATTACATCTCATGTTGACAGAGGAAAAGACTACGCAGGTCCATTGTTTTAAAGACCACTGGCATTTTTTAAGACAGAGTCTCACTCTGTCGCCTAGAGTGCAATGGTGCGATCCTGGCTCACTGCAACCTCCACCTCCTGGGTTCAAATGATTTTCCTGCCTCAGCTTCCCAAGTAGCTGGGATTACAGGCGCACACTACCAGGCTTGGCTAATTTTTGTATTTTTAGTAGAGGCGTGGTCTCACCATGTTGGTCAGGCTGGTCTCGAGCTCCTGACCTCAAGCTCTGCCCCCCTTGGCCTCCAAAAGTGTTGAAATTATAGCCATGAGCCACCAGGCCCGGCCAGACCACTGGCATTTTAAAAGTTCCTAGAACCCTATCTAAAATCCAATTTTTCGGTAGGGAGCGGTAGCTCATGCCTGTAATCCCAGCACTTTGGGAGGCGCAGGCAGGCGGATCAGGAGTTAGAGACCAGCCTGGCCAACATGGTGAAACCCCTCTCTACTAAAAATACAAAAATTAGCTGGGCATGGTGTCAGGCACCTGTAACCCCAGCTACTTGGGAGGCTGAGGCAGGAGAATCGCTTGAATCCTGGAGGTAGAGGTTGCAGTGAGCTGAGATCACAGCATTGTACTCCAGCCTGAGCAAAAAGGAGGAAACTCTGTCTCAAGAAAAAAAAAAAAAGGGTCGAGTGTGGTGACTCATGCCTGTAATCCCAGCACTTTGGGAGGCTGAGGTGGGCAGATCACTTGAGGTCAGGAGTTCGAGACCAGCCTGGCCAACATATAGTGAAACCCCATCTCTACTAAAAAAATACAAAAATTAGCTGGATAAATAAAATAAAGTCCAATTTTTCCTCTACTAATGACTCCTCTTAAAAACATGCTTTCTGTGTCGCATCTGAATGTAATACACTGGAGGAGAGCTGCACATGGTTTTCTGTGCTACTGATACACAACAACATAAATATCACACTAACACAAACTATACATAAGAAATGCTCCCACGTACCACCACCTTACTCCACCCACCCTCTCTGTGCCCCTAGATGTCAGTGTGTGCAGCTATGGTACCCATCATACCTCAGGTTCGATGTGCCTTGGAAAAAGAGAGGTGGTAAGGTATTTGTATAAAATTCTCATGTCATCTTGTTCTAATCCACTCCTGAAACATCAGAAAAACATTGTGTGAAGCACTTGGAATTGTCTTCTGTCTTTTCACTGCTCTGTGATAAAGCTCATTTTTTATTAAAAAAAATTTTTTTTGAGACAGTGTCTTACTTTATCACCTAGGCCAAGTGCAGTGGTGTGATCATGGCTCGCTGCAGCCTCAACCTCCAGGGCTCAAGCGGTCCTCCCATCTCAGCCTCTGGACTAGCTAGGACTACAGGCATGCACCACCACATCCAGCTAATTTTTGTGTTTTCTGTAGAGACTAGGGGGTCTCACTATGTTGCCAGGTTGATTTTGAACTCCTGGACTCAAGCAGTGCTCCTGCCTCAGCCTCCTAACAAGCTGGAATTACATATGTGTGTCACGTGCCCAGCCTCATCTTTTTTTATTTTTTAAGAGATGAGTCTGGTCTGTCACTCAGGCTGGAGTACAGTGGTGTGATCATAGCTCACTGCAGCCTCCGATTCTTAGGCTCAAGCAAACCTCCTGCCTCAGCCTCCTGAGTAGCTGGGACTACCAGTTCTTTTTTCTTTAACAGTATATCAAGAAGCTCACCACATGACTGGGAAGCTCAGGAAGGCAAAGAGTTAAACTTGAGTCCAGGCACTAGAACTTTATCCTGACCTGCAAAAGGATACTCCTATATAGTCTTGTATTTTACATGCCATTTGAGATAAAAAGCCACATGGGATCTGACTCTCTGGTTGAATTCTGTATAGGATTATTTAGGAAACCTTAAAAGCTACCCTGGTTCATTTTAGGAGCAGATGTTTCCTAGCTTCCTGGGTTATACGGTAACGCCATATTCTCCCTCTAGTCCCCTGGGAAAAAAATGGGTCTGCTGTTGACATGGAACATGATCCTAGGTCTCAGAAATGTACATGGATTTTAATTCTCTGGATCTCGGTGTAGAAAAACGGGGGAGAAAGAAACAAGCTTTCAGGAAAACCATCTGATCTGAAATGAGGCAGGAAGGAATAGCACGTAGAAAAAGCACTGAAGAACTAGCAGGCATCAGACTCCGGACTTGTTTTTTTAGCAAAAGAGACAGACAATGAGGCTGAATCTGGGGGTTTTCTGTTCAAGATCATTGAAATATCCTGAAGAAAATCTCACTTCATGGAAACCAGGCCTTTCTACCACATCCTAGAGGTGCTCTTTTCCCAGCAAGGTCACATGTTAGGAAAAGGTATAAATGCTGCCCCTGCCCTAGGCCCTGCCACTTTATGTCTTACTTTCTCCTCTTCCATATATACCTCTCTTCTTTCAAGGTTTGATTTCCATTTTATTTTTGTATTTTTAGTAGAGATGGGGTTTCACCATGTTTACCAGGCTCGTCTTGAACTCTTGACCTCAAGTGATCCACCTGCCTCAGCCTCCAAAAGTGCTGGGATTACAGGTGTGAACCACCGTGCCCAGGTGACTTCCATGAGGCTCGTCCACGACTAAACCTGTATGGGAGCCCCACATACAGGATTTTTTTTTTTTTGAGGCAGAGTCTTACTTCCTCTGTTCCTCTAAAAAAAAAAAAAAAAAAAAGCCAAAGGAACCTCCTACAGCAGGTTGTTTTTGTTTTTTGCCAAGTAGAAAGTTCCAGGACCCAAGGTAAAGCCAGCAAAGAAGTGATTCAAAACCATTAATACAGCCAGGCATGGTGGCTCACACCTGTAATCCCAGCACTTTGGGAGGCTGAGGCAAGCAGATCACTTGTGGTCAGGAGTTCGAGACCTGCCTGACCAACATGGCAAAACCCCGTCTCTTCTAAAAATACAAAAACGTAGCCGGGTGTGGTAGTGTGCCTATAATCCCAGCTACTTGGGAGGTTGAGGCAGGAGAATTTCTTGAACCCAGGAGGCAGAGGTTGCAGTGAGCCGAGATTGTGCCACTGTACTCCAGCCTAGGTGACAGAGCAAGACTCCATCTCAAAAAAAAAAAAAGTATTTTTAACTCTGCATAGGCAACCTCTCTCTTATCTGTCACCTCCATTCCTAGCATTCCTAGGCCTTCTCCCTTCCAAAAGACAATGAAGCAATACTGAAATATTATAGTTATGCAAGATGTTATATGAGTCATCAATGATTGCAAAACAGTCTTTTACCAACCAAGTGCCAGGTCCCAGTCACATTCTAGTAGATGTCTCCACTCTCAATCGAGTAATTTCAAAACATTATACTGACCCAGGGCAGTGGCTCACGCCTATAATCCCAGCACTTTGGGAGGCCAAGGTGGGTAAATCACTTGAGGTCAGGAGTTCAAGATCAGCCTGGCCAATAACACAAAACGCCATCTCTACTAAAAAAAAATACAAAAATTCCCCAGGTGTGATAGTGCACTTCTAATTCAAGCTCCTTGAGAGACTGATGCAGGAGAATCACCTGAACCTGGGAGGTGGAGGTTGAAGTGAGCTGAGATCATGCCATTGCACTCCAGCCTGGGCAACAGAGGAAGCCCAAAAAACCAAAAAAAAAAAACAACCAAAAAACAAAAACAAAAACAAAAAAACAACAACAAAAGAGAAAAATAATATACTAAGTAAATACGTAAGAGTAGTATATACTCTGCTTGTGACAATTTTTTTTGTTTTATTTTTGGTAGAGATAGAGCCTCATGATATAGTCCAGGCTGGCCTCCAAGTAACTCCTTACTCAACCGATCCTTCTGCCTCCTCCTCCCCAGTAGTTGGGACTATAGATATGTGCCACCATGCCTAGCTTAGAACTCTTTCTCGGTACTTAAATGTAACAGCTTTGGAATTAGCAATTCTGTCAAAACGTGCCATTTTTCTTTTTTTTTTTTTTTTTTGAGATGGGGTCTCGCTCTGTCGCCCAGGCTGGAATGCAGTGGCGCGATCTCAGTTCACTGCAACCTCTGCCTCTGCCTCCCGGGGTTTAAGCAATTCTCTGCTTCAGCCTCCCAAGTAGCTGGGATTACAAGTGGCCGCCCCCACGCACGGCTAATTTTTTGTATTTTTAGTACAGATGGGGTTTCACCATCTTGGTCAGGCTGGTCTTGAACTCCTGACCTTGTGATCCACCCGCCTTGGCCTCCCAAAGTGCTGGGATTACAAGCATGAGCCACTGCACCTGGCATTTTTTTTTTTTCAGACAGGGTCTTGCTCTGTCACCCAGGCTGCGGTATAGCAGTGCAATCACAGCTTACTGCAACCTCAAACTTCCAGGCTCAAGTGATTCTCTGGGCTCAACCTCTGTAGTCTCTGTAGTTGGGACTATAGTGTGCACCACAATGCCTACCTAATTTTTTTTTTCCATTTTTTGTAGCAATAAGAGTCTCACTATGTTGCCCAGGCTGGTCTTGAACTCCTGATCTCAGGTGATCCTCCTGCCTCAGCCTCCCAAAGTGCTGGGATTACAGGTGTGAGCTATCATTCCTGGAGTAACATGCTGTTTTTCTTGGAGCTTCCTTTTGTTGCTACTCCCCGAGACTGACCTTTCCCCATGAGCACACTGGATGGGACAATAAAACAGTTCAGTGCAGCTAGCAGAGCTGTGTCCTGCTCAACTCCAGCAGATGCCATCCCCCAGGATGACGATGCTGACAGGATCCCCGGACCTGGGCAACAGACAATCCTGTGACTCCAGGTTCCAAGGCCCAACACTGCTGGTCACTCTGGCTCCAGAGTTTTCCAGTATGAGCTCCTGGAGGAGCCTCTGCTCTAAGCCTTCACTCTTCCTCACTCTCAGGAGTTTGCACCCATGGCAGGGCTTGTGTTCTGTCCCAAAGATCAGAATCTCAGCTACCCGTCTTTCCAGTGGAGACAAGGCCATGGGCCACTGCTGCTGGATTCTGGCTTCTCATGCTACATCTCCCTATTACTGTGGATGCATGTAACCTGCAAGCACCTCCTGTCATTTTCATCTGTGGGGGAGCCACTCCCTCCACAGACCTGCTGCTACAGAAGCACACTATCTTCCCATCTCTTGCATTTCATGGCAATATTTCACTTTGCTAACATTGTGTGAGTATCACAGAAAGCAACTACAGCAGGGTCAGTTAGTGCAGCATAAGGACACCTGATAAACAATTTGTCAAATTAAAACGCAGATGGAGGCCAGGCATGGTGGCTCACACCTGTAATCCCAGCACTTTGGGAGGCTGAGGTGGGCAGATCACTTTAGGTCAGGAGTTCGAGACCAGCCTGGCTACGGAACGTAGAAAAGTTCCTCTTCAGAGTTTTCTTTCTTGTTAAAGAATAAATCCCTCTTGCTTTTTGCTAATAACTCTTTATTAAGCCCTATCCTATGTAGCTGTTAGATATGTTACAGGCACGTAGTATTCTATGTCCTTGTACTTTAACCAAGATATCTGTGCTAGATGTGCTCAGAGGCGTGTCCTAGCTTGCAGCCTATGCCCTTTCCTTATTTGGACTCTTGTTCTCCATTGCTTTTACTGGTTTAGACAAGTTTTAAGTTGTTAGCCAATCAGGTTTCAGTTTAGACTGTGAGTTCTGACTCCAACCAAGGGAGATCAGATACAGTAGTAAGGACAATCCCAAATGCATAAAGGATAAATAAACCTACTTTTCCTTTGTTTGTTGTACTCTCCTGGCAAGATTGCTGGTGAAAGTACGCTTCCTGCAGAAAGTAAAAATTGTCTTGCTGAAAGATCCTTTGTCATAGTGCTAATTTTTCTTTGTGGCACTGAGCATCTGTTTCCAACATTGGCCAACAGGGTGAAACCCTGTCTCTACTAAAAATATAAAAATGAGGCAGGAGTGGTGGCAGAGGCCTGTAATCCCAGCTATGCGGGAGGTTGAGGCAGGAGAATCTCTTGAATCTGAGAGGCGGAGGTTGCAGTGAGCCGACATGACGCTACTGCACTCCAGCTTGGGCAACTGAGTGAGACTCTCTCAAAAAAAGAAAAAGAAAGAAAGTGGGCTATTGTCAACAGGAACGTAAGACTTGAGGGTGCTGGAGCAGCTGCAGGAGGGCCGGCCACTCCCTGCTGTGCCTCGATGGCTTCCCTCCACCCACTCAAGGCCAAAGTGCAACCTCAGTTGGCACCCAACTCTCGGGGGTCACATATGCTCGGCAGTCTCGTGCATGCCTTGTTCCTACTACAGGACACAAACATAGTTTGATAATAGCAGGTAATTTCCTGGTCTATATAACACTTTGGACTTCTTGGATTTAAAAAAAAGAAATCTAGCTTCTTTTAAAGAAAGTAGGTGCAATGGCGTATGCCTGTAATCTCAGCACCTTGGGAGGCTGAGGCAGGTGAACCGCTTGAGGCCAGGAGTTTGAGACCAGCCTGGGCAACACAGTGCGAGAAAAAAAAAAAAAAAAAGATATAAAAATTATGCTTTTCATGTTTACCATTTTTTTAAAGATGTTCTTGGAAAAAAACTCCAAAATAAAAACTTACCTCATAGGAACATTTTCTCCATCTTTCATACATCCAGTTTTAAACTCTCCTGCTTAGAAATTTTAACCCAAATCACCCAAAGCACCTAGTGCTTTAAATAATCACTGCTTTATTTTGACAACATGAAGATGCTTCCTACCCATCCTCCCTGCTGCGGGTTCCTGTTTGACAACCTGCCATCAATCCAGTCACTGCTGTTTTTATTATCTGAAGAATCTCTTCTTTTACTACCACGCCTTGGGGTGTACCTACCAGATGAGCTGATCATTATAGAGAAATGCAGTGTATTTGACTATATTCAGGCTTTCCTCCATTCTATTAATAAAGGACTGGATTTTCAAATAAGTCATTTTATCCAACGGGAAGAAGCTGATTCCACCAAAAATGTCAAGTAGGTCACATGACTGCAAATGCAGTGTTTGCAAATACTGTAGGAAAAAAAACAGGGCATAAAATTTACTCATAGTACACTGAATCTAATGCTCCTTGATAACTGAAAATAATCTTATGTCAGATTCATATTTATGGTACAATTACATACTGGTAAATAGCGCAACAGTAAGGCCATGGCGAAGACATGGGTAACTGAATGTGAACTCTACCAATTTAAGATACAAAGTTCAAACATATCTAGTTAATGTTTATTCAGTATTGCGTTTTACCTCTTTAAAGTGAAAAAAAATTTTTTTTTTTTTTTTTTTTGGTACAGATAGTCTTGCTTTTTGCCCAGGCTGGTCTCGAACTTTCGGCCTCCATGATTCTTGTGTCTAGGCATCCCAAAGCACTGGGAATACAGGTGTGAGCCACCGTGCTCAGCTAGCACTTTAAAGTATTTAATTCCTGGACAGGCACGGTGGCTCATGCCTGTAATCCCAGCACTTTGGGAGGCCAAGGCGGGCAGATCACTTGAGGTCAGGAGTTTGAGACCAGCCTGGCCAACTTGGAGAAACCTCGTCTCTACTTAAAATACAAAATTAGCCAGGCGTGGTGGCCTGTAATCCCAGCTACTTGGGAGGCTGAGACAGGAGACTTGCTTGAACCTGGGAGACGGAGGTTGCAGCGAGCCAAGATTGTTCCACTGCATTCCAGCCTGGGTTTTAGAGCGAGACTCTGTCTCAGAAAAAAAAGTATTTAATTCCTTATATAGTGCCCTTCAAATTAGATTAACCTAATGAAGGATATATACATTAATACCACAGAGAGGGCCGGGTGCAGTGGCTCACACCTGTAATCCTAGCATTTTGGGAGGGCGAAGTGGGTGGACCACCTGAGGTCAGGAGTTCAAGACCAGCCTGGCCATCATGGTGAAACCCCATCTCATTAAAAAAAAAAAAAATACTACAGAGAGTGCCATCACCCCCCAACCCACCCCGAGACAGAGTCTCGCTGTGTCACCCAGGCTGGAGTGCAGTGGTGCAATCTCGGCTCAGTGTAACCTCTGCCTCCTGGGTTCAAGCGATTCTCCTGCTTTAGCCTCCTGAATAACTGGGATTACAGGCATGTGCCACCAGGCCTGGCTAATTTTTTTGTATTTTTAGTAGAGATGAGGTTTCACCATGTTGGTCAGGCTGGTCTCAAACTCCTGACCTCGTGATCTGCCCACTTCCGCCTCCCAAAGTGCTGGGATTATAGGTGTGAGCCAGTGTGCCCAGCTGAGAGTGCCATCTTATACTAAAATCATGTCTAAAGGATATGTAGTCAGGACAACAGTTGTATCCATATGTTGCTGGGTAAGAGAGAAATGAGGACAAGAATAGAAACCAGAAGATAATATGCAAGTGGATAATTGGTCATTAAAATGACAAAACAAATGACAAAGTAATTCAGAGAAATAAAAAAATTCAAAAATAACTATGAACGATGTTTTAGAGAGAAAAGTTGAATTCAAAAATAGATACAGACGGTATTTTAAGAAGAAAATAAATTGAGAATTATTTCTTCAAGATAAACTGGGCTGGGCGAGTTGGCTCATGCCTTTAAACCCCAACACTTTGGGAGGTTGAGGAGGGAGGACAGCTTGAGGCTAGGAGTTCAAGACCAGCCTGGGCAAAACAGCAAGATAAGGCACTGTCTCTCTTTTTTCCTTTTAAAAAAAAGATAAACTGAGCTTGACAAGATAGGGTGAGATATGCAAAATTCAGGTACCATGAAAGACAACAGTGGCTATTCACTCCGGACAAATCACCCTAATCTCACAAAGCCTATAACTTTTATCTGCATCAACATAGTTTATGCCTGTTTAGTGAACAGAACCAATCCCTAAAAATGTGCAACTCCAGTAATTAAGTTTTCCTAATCAAGTCATTTATCATACGAAAGATGGCTTTTGAGTAAGCCCAGAGGCACAGACGCAGGTAAAACACGGATGAAGCCAAATGATGTCTCCAGGGCTCTTTATAAGCCCTGGGCAAAAGCAGGAAGCTCTGCCTTACGCCAAAGCTGGAAGGAGGGTTCCAGAGTGCACGCCTCATGCATTTCCTCACTGCTCCAGTTTTGTTACTGGCAGTCTCAGGCTCTCTGCCACTTTCAAGCTCTGGGTTTTTTGTAAATAAGGAACAAACTTGTCTGTCCTTGTTTCCTCTAAAAATCTGCTGAATGCTTACTAAATTTGTAAATACAATTCAAAATACTTACCTGATGAAGTTTGTCCATAGTTCTCTAAAAATATGCTGAATGCTTACTAAATTTATAAATAAAATTCAAAACACTTACTCGATGGAAGAATTTCTCTAATCTTTCTTTTAGAAGCTTGACACCTCCATCTTCCATGGCTTTCAGAAATGTACCATTAAAAAGCTAATGAGGTAAAAGATTGCAGAAAAGAAAATCAATTTCCTATGGTCACTTTTTCAGTATAACAAGTTCTTTTTCCTTTAGATTATTAATTCAGCTCGTTAAATCTCCCAGTTCTTTTCAATAGAGAAAATATTTACATCAGAAAACTGGAGTTAAAAATATAAGTTACAAAAAATACTGTTAAGTGATGCTGTAATATTTATGAAACCACCTAATTGCTCTAGACGTCTTTCAAAAATTTCAACTCACACCTGTTTCAATTTATATAAATAATATCTCTCAAATTTTTATTTTTTAGTTTTCTCTCAATGATGGAATCACCTAAATTTTTATCCTTCTTTTTTTGAGGCGAAATCTCACTCTGTCATGAGTGCAGTGGCATGATCTTGGCTCACTGCAACCTCTGCTTCTGGGGTTCAGGTGATTCTCCTGTCTCAGCCGCCTGAGTAGCTGGGACTACAGATATGCACCACCACTTCTGGCTAAATTTTGTTTTTTTATAGTGTAGATGGGGTTTTGCCATGTTGGCCAGGCTGGTCTTGAACTCCTGATCAGGTGATTTGCCTGTTTGGTAGAAAAACCTCTACCTCTCCCCTCCCTCTTGATCTCCACATCCGGGAGACCGCCTATAGACCTCAGTCTGCCTGGTAACACTGAGCAACCAATCATGGCCCAGCCTTAGCCCGCCAAAGCTGTGCCAATCTC
>CAUYLG010061794.1:0-62297 GCA_963573385.1 Cacajao melanocephalus | reverse complement strand
CAACCCGGGCCTTTTATTTTTGGCCAGTTTTTATATACCCACATTGTAAAAAAGTTTAAAACATTATTTTAAAAAAAAAAAAAAAAAAAAAAAAAAAAAAAAAAAAAAAAAAAAAAAAAAAGTTAGCTGGGCGTGGTGGCTCACATCTGTAATCCTAGCTACTCAGGAGGCTGAGGCAGGAGAATCGCTTGAACCTGGGAGGCAGAGGTTCCAGTAAGCCATGATCATGCCACTGCACTTCAGCCTGGGTGACAGAGTGAGACTTTATCTCAAAAAAAAAAAAAAAAAAAAGTCTGCTGCCAAAGTGCCCCATGGAATTTTTTATGTGTGCATTACATATAACTAGACCTTTCTATTCATGTATCTCTCTCACACACACACATTCTCTCTCACACACACATTATCTCTCTCTAGTTTATTTAGTGAATTTCTTGGTGTATATAGGTTCAACAGTTAAAGTAAATAGGGATTTGTTTTCAGTAGGGCTGAAGAACCTTGAGATGAAAACAAAGATATTAAAATTTACTTATGGTCTTCCCCAAGATTCGGCAAATGAAGAATGAACACTTTAATTAAAGTACCACAGGTAATTCATCTTTTGTTCCTGTACCATTGGCTCTTATATTTTCACCAATCACTAGCTCAGAAGAATTCTGTGTCCGTGTTCTGCATTTGCCTTCCTTAATTCATTTCATCTATCAGTAGGTCACTCTTTGTTAATATATCTAGGTAATTTTTATAAAAGATATAGAGAGCAAACCATACTCTCCACCCCTGGCATTTCTTCTTTTCAGAAGATGAACATATCACTTGCTCACTTCCTTAATGACTAAGGCTTTTGCTGAGCCATGGAATGTATTTTGCCTGCCAAATAAATGGCTAGAATAGCCAGGTCCTCTTTTTGTTTTTCAAGAAGCAATTGAAGTTGAATTCCAAGCGGCCTTCCTATAATGAAAGTAAGTTCACATTCTGGCAGAACAGGAATGAGAAGGTAGCAGTAGGTTTCCATAAGCATAGACAGACAGCTATCAGCCATTCCTTCAACACAATGAATTGGTCCTCTATTGTATTAAGATAAATTTGGTAGGATAAATACGGTGAAAAATCAAATCTGTATAATATTAATACTCTACTTTTCTAATTTCAATCTCCTTCTAAAATTTCATCTTCTACATTTTTGTTTCTAATGCACTCAGTATCATTTTCTCTGTTAACCCAAATAGGGGACTATCAAATATATTGTGTAACTTTTCAGAATCCCAGAGGAGAAAATCAACTATTAATAGAATGAAGTAGTCTGAAATACTGTGATCATCAACAGTTCTGTCAAGCAACCCAATGGTGATACTTATGTCTCTTTATCTTCATAAGCAATCAATTATAGTTTTTTTGCCCTTCTTAATAATTCATTTTGGTAAATGAGATTATCTTTGAGTTCACAACGGCCTGAATATGCCACCTATGTCTCAGGTCCAGAGAAAAAAAGAACCTTTCAAAAAATGAGCATTTAATTTGTTGGATAGTTGGTTTTCTGCTTTATTTTGTGGGTTTTTTTGGTTGTCATTTTTCCCTTTTTTTTTTTTAAACTAAGAGTTAAAACAGTTTTATTTTGAGTAGTTTCTCATTGTACGGCTATATCACAATTTGTTCATTCTCCAATTATTTCCCTTTGTTCTATTATTAATAAAACTGCTATCATATTCTTATATGTCTATTTTTGACAGTTGTTTTTATTTAGTTGCTGAGTCATACATAAATATGTATTTTAATTGAAGAAATTGCCAGAAAATTGTTACGCCACTTTCTACTTTCACCACCAGTATATTAGAGTTACAGTTGCTCTCTATCCTTGCCAACATTTACAACTTAAGCCATTCCAGTGGATGTGAAATGCATCTCATTGTGGTTTCGATTTGCATTTTCCTAATGATTAATGCTAGGGAATACCTTTTCATCTGCTTATTGGCCAAAACTATATTCTTTTTTGTAAAATGTTCATTTAAGTCTGTTGCCCATTTTAAAGTTAGATTTTTTGGTTGTTCTTTATATATCCTGGATGCAAGTTCTTGCGTATTTAGAACTCAGATATGTATGTTCTAAATATTTTTTTCCAGTATGTGCTTTGACATTTTATTTTCTTAACGATGATTTTGATGAGCAGAGTTTTAATTTTTATAAAGTTCAATTTAACATTTTTCTTGTATATTTACTTGATTTATTTGTTGCATCTAAGAGTCATTTTACTTTAAAGTCACTAAAATACTGCCTTATATATATTTAGAGGCATGTTATAGTTTTTTTGTTTCAGTTTTAAGTCATGATTCATCTCTAATTGTTGGGTGTAATATGTGATACAAGATCCAGAATATTTTTGCCAATGTATCTGTCAACTTGTTCTAGCAGTATTTGTTGAAAAGACTATTATTTTCCACTTTAACAGCCTTGGTTTCATTAAGGTACTTTGAATCCTCTAATTTTCTTCAAGTTTGTTTTAGTTGTTCCTACTGCTTTATTTTTCATATAAATTTTAATATCAATTTGCCAACTTATATAAAAAACACTTTTGGACATTTTTATTGGAATTTGGTTGAATCTGTACATAAATTTGGGAACAATAACACTATAACAATATAGAGTCTTCTGATTCATGAACATGTTATATTCCTCCGTTTATTTAGGTCTTTAAGTCACAAATGTTGTATTTTTAGTGTAGATGTCTTGAATACTTTTTTTCAGTTAAACTTATTCCCAAGTATTTTATTGTCTGATGCTACTATAAATGTAAATTTGAATATTATTTTTTAATTGTTTGCTGCTAGTATACAGAAATATGATTGATTTCTGTATCTTTTGTTGTTTATTATAATACTATTAAATTTACTTATTAGTTCTAGTGTTTTATAGATGCCTTAGGATTTCTTATGTAAACAATTTTATATGAACAGATAACATTATTTATTCCTTTATAATTTATATACATTTTAATTATTTAATTAATTTATTTATTTTGAGATAGAATTTTGCTCTGTCACCCAAGCTGTAGTGCAGTGGCATGATCTTGGCTCACTGCAACCTCCACCTCCTTGGTTCAAGCAATTCTCCTGCTTCAGCCTCCTGAGTAGCTGGGATTATGGGCGTACTCCACCGTACTAGCTAATTTTTGTATTTTTTAGTAGAGCGGGGTTTCACCATGTTAGTCAGGTTGGTCTTGAACTCCTGATCTCGTGATCTGCCTGTCTCGGCCTCCTAAAGTGCTGGAATTACAGATGTGAGCTTTTTATTTTTTAATTGTTGATTAACAATGCTAAGAGTGGACATCTTTGCTTTGTTCTTCATTTCTGGAGAAAGAATTCGATAGTTCACTACTAAGTATTATGTTACCAGTAGGTTTTTCCTAAATGCCCTTTATCGGACTGAGAACGTTTCCTTTTAATACTAATTTCCTGAGTGTTTCTAACATGAATGAGTATTGAATGTTGTCAAAACCATTTTCTGAATCTATTGTGATTACCATGTGTTTTCTTTCCCTTTATTCTGTTAATGTAGTGAACTACATTTTCTGATTTTCAAATGTTAAACCAATTTTACATTCCTGAGATAAGTTCTACTTGGTAATGATGTATTACCTACGTTTTACATTTGGCTGGATTCAATTTGTTAACATTTTATTTTAAAATTCTGCATTTATGCTCAAACCTCTGTCAGGGTATGCTGCCTCATAAATTTAATTAAGAAGTGTTCCTTCTTCCTCTACTTTCTTACTTTTATGCAAGATTATTATTATTTTCCTTAAATGTTTGAAAGAACTTACCAGTGAAACCATTCGGGGCTTCAGTTTTCTTTGTGGATAAGTTCTTGGTTAGAAACTCAATTGATTTATTAGCTATCAGAGTATTCAGATTTTCTATTTATTCTTGAGTGAATTTTGGTAGTTTATGTCTTTCAACAAATATGTTAATTTTATCTAAGTAGTCAAATTTATTGAAATGAAGTTATCCATAATATTCCCTTTTTATTTTTCTAATATGGGTAGTATCTATAGTGAAATCCCCTCTTTCAGTCCAAATACTGGTATTTGTGTTTTCTCTCTTTGTTGATCTGTCTTACTCAGGTTTATCAATTTTATTGTTTTTTTTTTTTTCAAATTTCTAACCTCAGCTTTTTAAGTTGTCTTTATTGTATCTGTTTTCTGTTTCATTGATTCTTACTCTTTATCCATTCAGAAAAATCACTGACTTTTAATTAATCTGATTAATTTCTGTTTAATGTAATTATTGCATTTGTTGGGCTTAGGTCTTACATGTTAGTATTTTTTTCACTATTTGTATTTGTTCCCTTTGTTTTTCACCTTCTATTTCTCCTCTCTCCTGCCTTCCTTTGTGTTAATTGAATCTCTTTTTAAGTCTTTTGTTTGAATTACTCTGTTGGATTTTTAACTATACTTCTTTGTATTTTTTAATTTTTTGTTTGTTTTTGATTTGAGTCAACGTCTTGTTCTGTCACCCAGGCTGGAGTGCAGTGGCCCAACCTCAACCTCCTGGGCTCAAGCAGTCCTCCCATCTCAGCCTCCTGAGTAGCTAGAACTACAGGTGCGTGCCACCACACCTAGCTAAATTTTTAACCTTTTGTAGAGACAGAGTCTCACTATGTAGTTCAGGCTGGTCTTGAACTCTTACCCTCAAGCGATCCTCCCACCTCGGCCTCCCAAAGTGCTGAAATTACAGATATGAGATACCTCACATGGCCTCTTTGTATTTTTTTGAATTGGTTTTTCTAAGGATTCACTATGAAACCTTAATCAAGTATCCTTACAGTTAAAATTTTACCACTGCATACAAAATAAAACAAGCTTTAACAATCTAATTCTATTTATACCTTCATCCTTGGTGCTAACATACTATTGTTGTTCCATATTTCACCTCTTTATATGTTATAAATCCCATGATACAATGTTGTATTTTGTATTAAATAGCTCCTTGCCAAAAACATTAAACAATTAGCTATTTATTAGTGAAATCCAGAGAAGAAAAAATGGTCACATATCATTTGTGATGTTCCTCCTTTCTTGCTGTGTATCTGGTTTTTGTCGAGTGTTATTTCTTTTCCTCTTGAATACTTCCCTTGAATGTCTCTTTTGGTGTTTGTTGCTGGTAACTCATTGTCTTAGCTTTTATTCATTTGAGAGTATATTTCATATTCATTTTTGAAGCATATGTTCACTGGATAAAACTCTGAATTTATTTCCCTTTTTAGCATTATAAAGATGTTCCACAGTCTGCTAGTCTTCATTGTTTCTAGTGAATACTCAGCCCTTGTTCATATTTTTGTTTCCCTGTAAATAATATGTTCCTTTTTTCTGGAATTTTCTTTATCTTTGGTTTTCAGTAGTGTAACTAGTTTCTAGGTGTGGTTTTCTTTGCACTGTTTCTAGTGAATAATCAGCCCTTATTTGTATTTTTGTTTCCCTATAAGTAATGTGTCCCTTTTCTCTGGAATTTTCTCTTTGTCTTTGGTTTTCAGTAGTTCAACTAGTTTCTAGGTGCGGTTTTCTTTGTATTTATTTGCCCTGCATTCTCTGAATGTCTTAAACCTCTTAGTTGATGTTTCTCACCAAATTCAGGTAATTTTCAGCCAGTATTTTTCTTTTTTTGTTTTAAATTGTTTTGGTCTCTGAGTCACATTTTCCTGGTTGTTTGTACAACTTATAATTTTTTTATCATACATTGTATGTTGTGGATGATCAACTGTAGATACTCTGTATTTTATTATCTTCCTCTGAAACATTTTAATTTGGGGGACAAGAAGCAGTTAAGTTACTTGCTGCACGCATTAAACTTGTGGAACCTCAGTTTTTACACTGTTAGGGGGAGAGTGTTTTTTAATTTTGTTTTTAGTCTTAGGGCAAATTCTTACTCTTAACATATAGAATTTATTCCTAAGGAGTTGCCCCTCTGGAGTTTCAGTGGGAAGCCCCAGGTGTTTATGAGTTCCTTCTAACTTGATAGGATTCAAATTCAGATTCTGTTTTCCTTGCAAAGGGCATCAGCTGAAATGTCTTTTCAGATTTTCCAGATACACAGCTCTGTTTTTTATTGGGTTCATTTGAGTCTTCCAAATACATGGCAAGTTCAGGTATCAGCAGCCACCTGTAAGTTCAAACTCTGTCTTCTGACACGTTAAGCCAACTAGGCTGACTTTCTATTTGGATTCTAGCCACTCTATGCTAAGAAGACCAGAAAGTGTCTTCATGGGAAAAACTATGAAAACAGAATTTAATTTAGTAAAATGCCTTTCATTCTATAATGGAATCCACTTCAGTTTCTGCTTAATTTTGGTAGCTCTCAGGTATCTTTAATAACTATGTTTTTTTTTCATATTTTGTTCAGAGTTTATATTTATTGTCTGTTGTAGGATTGGTTTGATATGAGCTATTCTGCCCTTATGAGAACTGGATTTTGTAATAAAACCTTTTGTGTCAATATTTTGCGCATATCACATTAATTCTGTCTGACAGAGTGTAAGTTTTCATGGACCTTTGAAGAGGTAGTCACTTTATTTTTCTCTGTTCTTTATTAATTCACTGGTAATCATTGAAACTATTTAGTGGTAATTTCTCATTTAGTTTTCCATTTTGATCTCTTCTAGAACATATTTCTTCCATGTTATTCTTCTGCTTAAAAACCTTAAAGACTTCTTAACTTGACATTCAAGGTGCTTAGCAAATCTGGTCCCTATTTACTTTTCTAATTTCATCTCTTAGTACTCCCTTCTTTTTTATTTTTTTTTTTTACATAAACCCAAGCCATAGCTAGCTGCTTTTTATTCCCTAAAATGTCCTTTGCTGTTGTTATAACTCTGTGCCTTTACCCACATTGATTTTCTAGCCTGAAATAGTTTCACATTCATTCATACCTGCTGGTAAATTCTTACTTCTCTTTTAAGATGCTGCTTAAGCACCACTTCAACTCTGAAGCCTCCCTAATATTCATCTCTGTCCACACCAATTGTGTTAGTAGCTTCTTTTCCCTGCTCTAATGGTGTTTTAAAATTACCTCTGTTAGCATCGTTTGTAATTTTTAATTTATGTGTCTTCTCCCATTGGACCAAATTCCTTAAAAACAAAGTACATGTGTTATTTATCTTTGTATACCCCATCAAAATGCCAGGTATATATGAAATGTGTCAGAAGTGTTTATTGAATTAATACATAAATAAATGATTACTAGGCACATTATAGAATTAACCAGAGTTCCCCTTAGGGAGAACTTTATGTATGCACCAAGCACTCACTCATTCACTCTGATATCCCTTGGAATTTACCCAGGAAGGGGCCTCTCCAGGATTAGTTCAGGACCATTGCCAGAGGCTATGATGGTGAAACTGGCCTTCTTTCCAATCCACCTGGAAAAACTCCATTTTGTCTTCTTTTTAAATCATTCAAATCACAGCTTTCTAAGGAGGCATTTGCCTTGGCCATTTCTATTTTCTCTCTGCAGATTAACTATCTTTAATTTAACTGATAGTTTGCCTTTACACAAACGGAGATGAGGGATGAATTAACCAATTTGAGCCTTCTAGGGGAAGTTGTACGAGCAGCCTCTCCTGGAGCACAGGGACCTTTTCCCTTGAAGCCTACTGTGGTGCTGTTGATCTCTTGGCCTTTCAGTAACTGTCATTTGGGACTATTGTTGCTGGCAATTAAAGACTCTTAGGTCAGCTGGAAAGCCGTCTCCAGGTACTTAGCTGTAGGTCTAGGCTTCTTCTAACTGCTTTTTATGAAAAATCATATGCTGAACTCACAAATGACTCCTCTGCTATTAAAAGAAGAAGCTGCCTCATAGAATTATGAGCCATTCCAAGTTCTGGATTCTGTTGCAGACTACTGGCTATTTAAGAATGAAATACTTGTTTTCTTACACTTGATGAACAGAGCGGTATGAAATCATACGATAAGCAGATTTTTAAAATTAATTATAACAAAGTGAATTTTAGACTTCAGGACACAGATTAATAGTATACCTTTTTAAAACAATTTATAGTATGCTATTAAAGTTTTCTTATCTGTTTAAAAGGGTTTTCCAAATATACAATTTCCATTTAAAAAATTTTTAATTTATACACGCACATACAATCATATGTATTTCTACTGCAGCAACAATTCCTTAACCATTGTGTTTCAGAAGCAAAGTTTAGGGACACTTTCTAAATGTTCTTTTGACTTTGTAGCCTCTAATACTTTCTTGAAATTTGGAATCTAAGCTTAACTCAAACCTAGATTGTAAATTCAAGTAATAGATAAGTTGTCAGCTTTAAATGAAAAAAAAAGTAATATTGAGAGATGTTTTTAATCAAAATATTCAAGATATATTTATTGAAAACATCTTTCTGTGTAGTTTTCATATGGATGCTTTAATGAATTCTACCTAAGTTTTATATGGCACAGTCACTTCAAAAAGACAAAATAGAGGAAACCCTCACATGTATTTGTGGGACATTTGTGGTTTATATAACTGTATTTCCTGTACATTACCCAGGTGTTAACTCAGATATTATCAATCTAAGGAAGGATACACTCCCTTTCCAGCACTTTAGTGGTGGTGGTGAAAGCAAAGGTGAGACTGTTTTCATATGCAAAGTTGGTTTGTTGTTGTTTTTCATTGACTTTCTAATTAGGGAGAGTGACCTCCTGGGCATAGTTTGCATAGTCATAAGATAGCCTTAGAGTACCACAATTTGGGAGACAGGACAGGCCAGGGGCAAAAATAGGAAGCAGGGAGAAGGAAAAACAGGAAAACATTGAAATGTTTTCCAAGTTACGATTTTGCAGAGGGATCTGAGCACTGCAATCTGTGTAGTGTTAAAAGTCACTGCTGTAGTTGATCACGTATCAGAACAAATTTAAAAGTGTTTCAAACTTTGGCCCCCCTGAGTTGTTCTTCCCAAATCTTGATTCATCTGATACAACATTTCTAGTTTAGCTTAGCATGTCCCCGTTCATTTTGTAGTTCACTCCTTCTGGAAGAGAGCCGAGGTGATGCACATGTGATCTAAAGCATTTTCCATTCTTCCCCTTCTTAATTCATGTTTTTGTTCTGTGCACTGTGCTTGAATTCTTCAACTTCTGGAAGCACTACATGTGAGTTCCAGAGACCTGCTGTGTAATCAATTCCTTGTCCTTCAGTTCCTGAAAATCATCTGTGACGTAGGAGGAAAGGAAAAGGTTAGAGCAGGCTAGAGGTCAGACTTGAGTTCTGTTTCTTAGAAAAAGGTAGAAATTAGTAAAGTAGAAGAGAGTAGTAAGGATATGTGAAGACTGTGACAGGGTTAGGGTTAGCGTTAGGGTTAGAGTGAGAGATTGGGCAAATGTATGGCATATCTGGGAGAATCAATTCATATGGAGTAGAGAATCTAGGATGTTTATACTAAAGCCAGCATCTAAAAATTCACCATGATCTCTGTCAGTCTTTAGGATAGTAAAACTTCCCATTTACAATGAAATACATATTTTAAATGAAGAAATAAATGGAAGCTGACTATTTGGTTTTGCTAGAGGTGGAGAGAAAGCTACAACAGTAAAAGCAGGTCTCAAATGTTAATCACCTGTGGCATAGTAGTTAACTTAGAATAATATTGAAATGTTTTTGCATCTGACATTCTCCACAAACCTGTCTCCTTTTATGTGAATGCATGTCAGTATATAAATTGCTGAATCCATGTCAGTTGTAAAGTAATGGCACTGAGGGCATCATAAATTACCATGGTGATCCTCAGGAGAAGACACTGTCGTATCTGAATGAGTGTTTCACTTCCAGAGTAATGTATGCCTTCATCTGGCCCAGCAGTCAGCATATTGCCCTGTGTTGATGGATATTGTCAGCTGGAAGCTACACTACATTTCACTGCACAATAAACATGGCTGTCAAACCCATATAAAGTGAAATCAATTTATCCTGTATGGTCAGTGCATTTTAAATGAAATTAATGTACTGTGGGTATGGTGGCAAAAAGGTATCATATTAGTTATGCATCTTGGGATCTAAGACTTTCATGTAAAGGATCATTCTGTCTAGTAGGCCTAAAAGAAGGGCTGTTTATAAAATATGTTATTTCTGCACAATCTTCAGAAAGTAGCCTTTCTGCTCTCCTTCCGGTTTAGAAAAAAATTCATGTTAGCTAATCCCAGCCCTTTATACTGCCTTTTGTTTGCAGTAAATGATGACCATATTTGCTAAATAATAGTGCACTATAATGTTGTAATTTATTACTGGCTTTGACACAAATATCTACTTAACCAAGGTATCTAAAAATAGAGTGGAAGGACCAGAGATTGATTGAATCATGTCGGTCCTGTATAATAACTTCACTGAGCAGAAGAGGTTTACTTTTTTCAGAAAATAGAAATGTTGGTTTTAATGTGTATTTTGCTTCTAAACTTCTGGGTGTAGGCATTCCTGTTATGTGGTAGAAGCCTTGTCTGAGGCTTGACCACTTTACCTTTAATTATAGAAGTTCTCAATCTGCAGGAGATATTCAGGAGATGCCATATCACAAAGTATACATCAGCATATCACCCTAGTAGGGTGCATGAAAACAAGCAAGAGCCGTGTTCATTCATTCATTTATTCATTCAGTCATTCATTAATGTTACACATTTTGCTAATTGAAATCCTATGTGCCAAGTACTTCATTGAATCCTAGGAATACAGCAGTGAATGAGACCCAGCCCTTGCTCTATCTTCAAGGAGCTTTCATCTAGTGTGTTACTAGAGTTAGCTCTTTGGAAATTATAAAACATCAGGAATTTAGGCATAATTTCATAGATGTTAAAGAACTACCCTTAAACAACAGAAAAAATAGATCAGGAATATTGAAATAAATGCCTCTTAATCTACAACTTTTGCATATGAGGTGAAAAGCAAATAATCTTTGTTTAATGAATATTTTATTATCTATTATGTGGGAAATCCTGAGGATACAAGAATGAGTGCAGCATAATCACTAACTTTAGGTATCTCATATTCCTGAGAGGAGTGGAAAGGAGGGAGATAGTCACATAAATAATAATTACTATGGGGCATGTCTCCCGAAAGCAAGAGGAGTGAGTGCAGCCTGGGAGCATCATTGCAAATGCTGTTCCTTTAGCCTGAATCACCCTTCCCATCTGGCTTTACTCCCTCTCCCACTCACCTGCTGATTCCTATTCATTCTTCAAGACTCATTTTAGACATCACCTCTCCTGGGAAGCACTAGCTGACCATTCTGTCTGGTGTTTTTTTGGTGCCCTGTTATTGTCAATATTGTAGCACCTCTCACCTCCTTTGTTATAATCATCTGTCCTTACTCTGAACTGTGTGCTCCTTAAAAGCATGAGCTGTTTTATTTACCATGGTCTCCTTAGCACCTGGTATAAAACCTAGGTTATCCCAATTGTTCAATTAATATTTTTCGTTGAATTAATTCATTCAATCATGAAACATGTCAACATTGAAGGATGAATGGGATTTAGCATGAAAGAGTAGGAGAGGGGTCTTCTAGGCAATGAAAAGAGCGCAGGTCAAAACCATATTGTGAAAAAGAATTCTATTTGTAGGAAACATACAGAGTGGTTGTGATCTGGGGCAAAGAAGTCTAAAATGACAGGTAAAAGCATGCTTTTGAAGAAAGCAATTACGGCAGCAAAGTTTACCGTAAGGTAATGTCATTCATTGCTGTATCATCACCTAATATTGATTGTAGTAAATGTGGTAAAATTAATTCTTAGTATGTTTTCGAGGGCTACATCAGAAGAGCCTGTAGAATCGTCATTTGAACCTGCCTTCTACTTCCAAGAAGTCACTTGGAAAATAAGAGGAGGACCTGAGGAAAACAGCTGACCCAAGCTGTGTGACATTATCCACATAATAACGCTTTCCACTCATCTTGTTCTTCCTGCCCTGACATTACAGGAAGTAAAGCAATGAATGGCTCTGCAGCTAAACTACAGCAGTATTATTGTTGGCCAACAGGAGGTGCCACTGTGGCTGAAGCACGAGTCTACAGGGATGCCCGCGGCCGTGCCAGCAGTGAGCCACACATCAAGCGACCAATGAATGCATTCATGGTTTGGGCAAAGGATGAGAGGAGGAAAATCCTTCAGGCCTTCCCCGACATGCATAACTCCAACATTAGCAAAATCTTAGGTGAGTTCCGAATCACAGCTAAAGCTGATCTTCTCCCCCGTGAGTCCCATGAGTGCCACCAGGGTGGGATGCAGGGGCATAACTAGGATCCTAAGGGAGACTGGGGGGCACAAGTTAGATGAAGACCAGCCAGTTGCCACAGGAACCTTTGTCATCACGTCTGCTTCCCCCACCCCAAGACGTGGCATTTAGGTTTGGGAGTTATTATATCCACCACGTGCCAGGGCAGCACTGGCTAAACACTTATTTTAGAGACAAAACTATTTATAGTATGTGTTAATACTGGGAATTTAGCAACTCTTGAGAGGTCACAGGAATCATGGAGACAAGCTTTATCTCTTTTTACTGTGCAGTTCTCTTAAATTCATACATTGCTACGAAATACTCATAGACCCTACAGTTTTCTGCTTTAGTGTTCTAGGGTTCATATATCCCACTGAAAGAATTCATCAAGGACTAGAAACCCAAAGTGGTATGAAATTCATGGAGTGTAGAACAGTGCCTCTGATGATCACTTTAAAACTTGTAAAATAAATCTACATTTATTTTAATAAGGTATGACTAGTTCAAATTTCATAGCAGTGAGCTGAACACACGAACCACAGGGCAGAGGCCCATTTTGTGGTAAATTGCTAGAGTGATTCTCTGTTTCTCAGGATTAAACTCAAGCCTTGTTCTGTTAGTATAGAGCTTGCCTAGTGCAGATTGTACAGTTTGGAATTATTGTGCTCAACATGTTAAACATATTTTATTCAACATGCAGCATTACAGTCAACATGTTTCCTCTTTAAAAAGGAAAAACACAGAAGGCACTGTTCTACTTAAGCTGTCACGATGTGACAAAATCTCAAAGGAAGCCATTTAAGAAGCTGAAAAACATTAGAGACTTAAACTGTGGTTTTAATTTTTTAAATGTTTTGTTCAAAAGTAATAAATATTTAACCTGAGTAAATATCAGTGATCTGGACATGCACAGATACACATGTTTTGTCACTGTATAAATAATTTAACTTGATTCTGAGGCATTTTGAGGCAGTGACCTCTAACAAAAATTTAAAATATACATAAGCTCAAATACTGGTGAAATGTTAAAAAATGTTTTTCTTTTTTTCTTTTGATTTTCTAATTTCAAAATCGATACTAAATGTCATTACAATTAAGCGTGGTTTTCATTTTTAGAGCTTCAGAGTTATGCATAGGGATGTTATTCTTTTGAATGTAAATACCTTTCAAACCAAAAGTTCCTAATAGACACATTTTTTTTTCTAGTTAAATGACATTCTAAAGGAGAAAAGATTAGGCTTTTCTGGCCTTACAGTTTTATATCTAACTTTGAGATTTTCATATTTTTCTGCCCTGTTAGTATCAATATGTGTAAGTTTTCAGATAGGCACAGAACCTCTCTGTTTCCATTTTGGCAGCTGTGGGGAATCTATATTATTGGTGTGCATTCCGTGAAAAAATTATTAAGAATATAGTAAGTATATTCATTAAAATGTAAACTTTAAAGTGCAAGCATTTCAAGAGCACCAAGAATTCTTTGTTAATTGGGGCTTTAAGCTGATGGAAGCCAGCAGAACACAGAGAAACCTATCTGCATAGACCGTCTACACAACTTTTGCACAACAGTCAGGAAAGAGCAGGGATGGATGTGCTATTAAAGCAGACCAGGATATTGCTGGCTGCAGAGAGTATTTGTACAACTTTTCCATTTGTTTATGTATGAAAAATCTCCACTGAAGAATAGCTAACATCCAGTCTGCACAGCTGTTACCGCTTTATTCACCAGCAAGACACAAAAATGCAATTTGATACATGTAAAAAAACACATCCCCTCTTTGTCAAGTGTTTAGATAATTCTTTATAAACAATATTAGAGAAGTGAATACTTATCCTTCTTCCTGTATAAACCGTATTAAAATTTTTTGTACTTTTATTGGTACAGCTTTGAATGAGCGTTTATAGTACTTGAAAGTGGTATATATAATTCCAACGGTACCTTCCGGTTCTAAAGCTATAACTTCTTAAGTAGAGCTTAGGTTTTTTAATTACCTAGGCCAGGGGAGACATGTACACAGTAGTTTTTTATATATGGAAGGATTTCAACATCTGCTGACATCTTGTCAAAGGATAGTTTCACTAAAGATAGTTGGAGTTTGGGAGATGTTTGAATTTCTAGGACCTAGAAAGCTTTTCCTGAGATCCTGTCATGCTCAAAAGTGTGCTTAGGAGGTTTAACCTTTTAAGCTTGTTGAGAGGATAGGCATGTGGATGGGAAAGACCTTGGTATAGGCAATGATCTTTAAGCAGCAAAGATATATTTTAAAACACTATAGTAGCATCAGTCTTAAACTATTGAGAGAAATAATACAAGAAAGTATTATATGCAAAATTGTTCTTTGCACTATAGGCTAAAAGTCTAGGTGGGAGGGCCAGTGATACATGGTAATTGGAGCCACCCAGCACACAGATGAGTGAAGTGGTGTGAAGGTATATCTAATTGTGTTTGCCTGGAATATGTTGCCTCGACTGCTTTGGTACTTAAGGCTAATTTTATTTCTAGGATCTCGCTGGAAATCCATGTCCAACCAGGAGAAGCAACCTTATTATGAAGAGCAGGCCAGGCTAAGCAAGATTCACTTAGAGAAGTACCCAAATTATAAATACAAACCCCGACCGAAACGCACCTGCATTGTTGATGGCAAAAAGCTCCGAATTGGGGAGTATAAGCAACTGATGAGGTCTCGGAGACAGGAGATGAGGCAGTTCTTTACTGTGGGGTAAGTATTCTTGAATTTAACCACCTGGGCCTTTCTTTTGCAGTAAGTAACTGCAGGATGGCTACCGGCAGTGTGTTTGGGAAGGAGATTAGGGAAAGAGGAGGTTGTGACCTGCTGAAGGGGCTTGGCCATGAGAATCTTTGCTGTGTCATAGGGGCACAGCCTTGCACCATGGCTCCTATTCAAATCAAGCCAAACCTGGAACGGCTCACTTCCAGCGGATCACTCCTGTCATTGTCTCCCAAGCCAATTTAAGATGCTCAGTGACCACACACAGAGTTTCTGGTAGTTTATTTAAGTAGATATAGAGAGGAAAAAAAATCAAAACTAACCTTAAGAAATCCCCAGAAGCTTTCCAGCTTCTCTGGGTGGTGCTTCTGACTCTAATCACAATAGTCTGCTTTTGTTGTGGGATCTACCACAAGATAATTGGCCTTGACATTGGTTAGAGGACCTCATTTTTGGCATAAGCTCCAGAACTCCTGTTGCAGTAAATTACTCTGTGGTAGGAGAAGTAACAATGTGTATTTTCTTGCTTAAATCAGAAACTAGGCATGCTTTTGATATCTTCAAGTCTGATTTCATGTCATTTTGTTTAAAAATTAGGTAATAGATTTCTGGTATAAATTTCGACTTGGCTGACTGGCTGTCTGCATTCAAAAGAGGCCCCTCATAACCACAGTAGTCAGGATAAGTGGGGATGCAGATGACTGTAGATTCCAGCATATCCAGACCTAGAAGCACAGCCGGGTGGCAAACCCAGAGGGCCATTTGAGGCACAGACCTAAAGCAGCTGGACTCAGAGTAGGGAAACACTTGGGAAACAGCTTGAGAGAGAGAAATGGAGTAAGCAAGAGGGAAGCTGCATTTGCTCTGAACTTAGAGGAGAAATGAGGAGCTGTGCTGTGCTAGGGAACTAAGAGAGCTTCACTTGGAGGGAGAAAAAGAGATATCTTAAAGAAGAAGTAAAGAGCTATTTATTTTTAAGGGCACTCAAGAGGTAACCCCATGGAACAAAAAGTTGGTTTCAGAGCATGTGTTTAAAAGGAATAGTAAATAGACTAGGAAAAACAAAGCCAATGAAAGTAGGGTGGGTCATGAATCTGTGCAGTACACTCTGGTGTTTTGGGGAGGAGTGTGGGCTTTGGAGTTTGACTCCTGGGGTTCACATACTGACTGTCCCACCTACCTGGGCAAATTATTTAACTTCTCTAACTTCTGTTTTCTCATGTGTAAAATGAAACTAATAGCAGACGCTATCTTGTGTGATTGCTGAAAAGATTCAATGAGGCAACACTTTTAAAAGTACTTTAGTGTTTAGTACAATATCAATAAAGGTGAACTCTAGCATTATCATTACTATTTAATATGTATTTATTATCACAGAAAATGATATTTTATATCACATCAGATGATCAATGAATTTCTTTATACCACAACAGAACCTCTTAGAGGTAGAGAGAAGCTTAAGCCACTTTATTATTCAAAGATCCCAGTATGTTAATAAATGAAGACATGACAAAATAGGATTATCAAATTCCTCTATATTATAAATGTTTGCATTTGTAAAGGTAATGCTTTTAATGTGGAAAAGTGCAATGCAGTATAATTGGGCTATTCAGATGATAATTAGAGGTTTTATGAAAAATACTAATTCATAGTCCACTTTAAGATTGTGCGATAAACATTCTCTTTTAATCCTGTTAGTACACCTCTAAGATAGTATATAATCTCTTTTGAACAATCCAAAGTTTAAGTTTGAGACCTTTTGTGATTCCTCCCCTTTTCCCCAGTCGTGTTCCCTGTGTATGTAGTGATACATAGTGGGGCTGTTTCACCAGTCTGGAAGGCTACCAAAGGTACTGTTTTAATACCTTGACATAATACCTATTTGAAAATATGAGTTGCAGTGATACTATTGAATTTAGTTCCCTTTACTAAAGGATACATTAAAACAGCTCTGGATCAAAATACCAAAACATGTACTAATACATGTAAAATAAAACAACTTGATAACATCTATTATTTATTGACTACCTGCTGTATACTAGGATTTTAGATATATAAATCACATAATTCTCTAAATAAGATAAAGAAGTTGAGGTTTAGAGAGTTCCTGTGGCCACAGAGAGGTGATAAAGAGCAAAGGTTCAAATTCAGGTCTTGGCCCCCATCATGCAAAGTGACTGAGGAACTGTCCTTACCACTTTGTCTCAAAATATGCCTCATAGCCCTATGGTAGCAGTCATGAGTGTGACTGTGCCATCTGAGAAGAGCTCTTAGCACTAGGAAAAAATGAAGTCTCTGCTTGTGGCATATGGTACATAAATAGAGCTTTGAAATGTAGAGACTAAGTATCCTGCTCTTGATAGTGTAGGAGAATCCTTCATGGAAGGGTCATTTTAGACTGCAGAATAGGGCTACTGAAGTGCAGACAATGATCAAAATGTCTTATTCTTTAATCTCAATGCTGAGCATTTTCCTCTGCTCAGCTTTGATAAAACTTGCTACATAGAGCCAGGTGTTATTTCTGCTTAAGGATTTGTATTCTCTTTTAAGTAGCTGTAGTTGATAGATTATTAACTTCCTGAGGTTTATCTTTGGATATTGATCTTTATTAGATATGAGGTTATTATAAGAGTAGAGAGAAAAACAAACAAAAAATTCAAATATTGCTATTGACATCTTGATGGAATGGGTTGAGATCAATTTTTATAGCTGATTTTGAAAAGACATGCATAACTTTCAAGCCAATAAAAGTGCATATACTGCTAAACATTTTCATGCATTTTACTGACTACACAACTGCGGCTGATGAGTTAGATTTTTTTTTATTACTTAGCTATTATGAAGTGAATTTATCAATAATATGGAATGGAGCAAAGTTAGCTCTTGCCTTGGTTTTAACCTCTTCAGTTTGCAGAATAAGTATCAGAATATTGTAATAATCTGATAAGGGTACTATTAATGTAGAGACAATATTCATTAGGGTACATATAGCTACAATGATATCTTCCCAAAGAACTATGACCAAATATACTTCCATTTATTTGAAGCTTATTTGGTAATTTACCTATGAACGCATAGAGAATTATGCAGGCACATTCAGCCCTTTGCATCTGTGGGTTCTGCGTCTGTGTATTCAACCAATTGTGTATCAAAAATATATTTTTTTAAATTCCAGAAAATGTTATATTATTGCTAAGTTACACTGTGTAGCTAGGTCTACAGTGCTTGCATCTCTATGGAACATGTACAGACTTTTAGTTTCTTCATTTCCTTAACAATTCAGTATAACAAGTGTTTACATAGCATTTACATTGTATTAGCTGTTATAAATAATGAGATTGTTTAAAGTATATGGGGGATGTGTGTAGGTGATATGCAAATACTATACCACTTTATAAAAGGGACTTGAGCATCCTTGCATTTTGTTTTCTGTGGAGGATCCTAGAACCAATTCCCCATGACACTGATATAAAACTACTATAAAGTATTACATTTAGGGCTACTTTTTAAGCAATGATAAAAACATATTATTGAATACTTACTGTGTGCTATATACTCTGCTGAGTAGATTATACAGATTATTGCAAATGCAACAAATTTACAAGGTAGGCAATATCATTCTCACTATACAATTGAAAAACACAATATTCAGAGATGTCAATTTGTCCAAGGCCTCACAGCTAGTTAGTGGCAGAGCTGAGATGTAAACCAGGCTTCTGTGAATGTGAAATATATTCATTTCTACCAAAGGTTATTTGTAAGGACATGACATTACGCACACAGAGGCTGTACAGTGTAGTAATTAAGAGCATCAATTCTGGAGTCAGACTATTCTGGCTCAAATACTAGATCTGCACCTCCTTGGCTGTAGGAACTAATACATGGCAACCTTGATTCCTTTGAACTCGCCCTTGCCTTTGGGAAGCATTTAATCTCTCTCTACCCCAGTTTCCTCATATGTAGAATGAGAATGACAATACTGATGTTATGACACATTCAGGACTCTTCTTGAAGATTGAGTAACTTAATATTTGTAAAGTGCTTAGAACATTGCCTAGCATATGAAAAGCTCTAAATTCAAGTATATATTATAATTTTAGAAAAATAATACTGTGTGCCAAGTATATATTCTATATTATATTAAAATAATTATTTTCAGTGCCTTGTGCTATAAGTGATTTGAACATTTGCCATTTTAATCTTAGTTTTAAAAAGGGTGAATCAATCCTATTTAAGACACTTAGAAAATACAATTAAATTAGCATAGATTAGCCATGCTCTTTTAAGTATTGTCCTCCTGTAAAGACCCTGGATTAGAAGATTCAATAGGTAAAGTGAACAGATTACTATTATTTCTGTTCCTTCCTGCAATATCAGCTACAGAGATATGTGACGTATAGGCTTACCTCCTAATGAAACAAACTTCCTTGCTTTTATTTATACACTTTGAAGGGTCTAAAGGGTCAGCAAACAATGGGACTTTGCCAGCATAAATATGTAGTTACTTTGTAATTGGCAAAGCTAGATTACACTCCAGAAATATTCCTATAATTTGGAAGTCATGTAGCAATCGTGGGCTCTATTTTTACTTAGACTGGGAGGAAGGGTTCTTAACTATCTCTGTTCACATCAACTGCATGTGTATACTTTTACAAACATCTACAGATTTTGTTTTGATGTGTACATTCATTATTTGTAAAGCCCAATACCTGCCAGCTATTCCTGTTTGTGAAACCTGCAGTGTTTGAATTTCGACTTTGAAATTGATCTATAAAGGAAGGAAAAATGCTTTTTAGGAAAGTAATTTCTGATAGACAAAGCTTGAACCTGCTGGCTGGGTTTCTTATTTTGTTCATTGATTTGTTAGTCAATTGGTAAGGGCCTATTTGAAACCAGCTATGTGTCCAGCACTTTACTAAATTAATACAGTACATGAGACATTATTTCTGTACACATGAACTTCAGAGAACTCTGTAGTTGGAGAAGCCAGATACATACATGAATAGATTAGCATATAATAGTGTGTTATACACACACATACACACACAAGACATGGTACAGCATTGCATATAACATTTAATGAACTGCTAATCTTAATTTTATAGACAAGAGCAAATAAACCTCAGAGGAAGAGAGATTATTATACATTATGGCCAAGCATGGGACATTCTTAAAGAAGGGACTTGAAGTTTGAGTTGGTCAGACTTATGGGAAATAGATTCTTGCTTTGCATGGAGGAGAGCATGAATACATGGGGGGAAATGTGAATATATTCAATTGTTAAAAAAAAAAAAAGGAGGCAGCTTAAGGCTTTTTCCTGGCAGTAAAGAAAATGTAAGATGGGTAGGGTGGAGCAAGATTTTGGCATCCACTGAAAGCCAGGTTTCTTCAACTGTAATTAGCTATGTACAGTTAGTTTTTTTTTTTTTAGTCTCTTTTTATGCTGATAATGATAATAAGAGAGCAAGATCAGCGTGATGGTTAGCTTCTGATTTTGCATCCACAGAATTAGTTGCAACTTAGAAGGGGCCTCAAATGTTACATACTTCTAAGCCATTGCAGGAGTCTTCTCTGAGTTCTGCTTGAACCCTTCCAGGGCTAGAGAGCTCACTACTTCCCAATGGAGCTAGTTCCTTTGTGGAACATCTCCTAATGCTAGAAAGTTCTTTTCTGTTAACTAAGCTGTAATCTTCCTTCCTGCTACTTTGCAGGTTGGTTCTAATACTCTTCTTTCATGTCTCTAGAGGACAAATCTCCCCTTTATTTATGAGAATAACCATTCAGGTGTCTAAAGATGGTTATTTTCATATAGCTAGTCTCATTACATCTTTTCTTCCCTAGAACAGATTACCTAGGATTTTTATTTATTTTTCTCTCATTTACTAGTTCATTCATTCATTCATCCTATGTATTTAACAGATATTTATTGAGTGCCTCCTATGTTACAAGCATTGTCTGGGTTCTGCAACTATGTCAGTGAAAATTTTTGACTCACAATGCTTATATTCTAATAATAGAAGTCAAACAACAAATAAATAAACAAATAGAAATAGTCGAAAGTGCCTTAGAACAAAGTAAAATAGGGAAAGGGGTAGGAAGTTTCAGAGTATGGGGTGCAATTTTAAGTAGGGTGGTCATGGAAAATCTCACTGAGAAGGCAACATTTGAGCAAAGACCTGAATAGTTAGGGAGCAAGCTGTGCAGATATCTGGGAAATGTAGGCAGAGAGAACAGCAACTGCAAAGGTTTTGAGACAAGATTGTGGCTAGCTTGTTCCAAGGAGAAATAAGGAGGCCAGAATGGCACGAGCAAAGTGAGTAGGTAGGAAGAGTAATAGAAAAGACTTGTAAGCCATAGTCTTCATAACAAGGACCCAAGTTATGAAAAGACTTGTAAGCTATTGTGAAGTGAGACAGAAAGGCATTGACAAGTTTTAAGCAGAGGAATGCTTTGATATGACTTAGGTTTTCAAAGGAATACTCTGCTATGTTGAGAAGTTTCTGAAGGGAGAATGGCCTGTAGCAAGGAAACCAGGCTCTTACAATAAACCAGATTGGAGTTGATGGTGATTTGTGCCAGGTTTGTAGGGGTGGAGGTGGAAAGAAGTAGATGGGTTCTAGATGTATTCCTGAAGAGGAACCAATAGGATTTGCTGATCAATTGGATACAGGATTTGAAAGATACACAGTTACTATGGATTGGCCTAGACAACTGGAAGGATGAAGCAATCATTAACCAATACCAGGATGCCCATGAGAGGAGCAGGTATGTGGGAGAATGATGAGGATTTTTTTGCACTGTGAGGTTGAGACAGTGTTTAGACATCCAAGTGAAATAAGCAGTTATATATATATATATATATATGAGTCTAGAATTTAGGAGCGAGGGGCTTACTGGAGATATAAATTGGGAAGTTGTCAGCACATAGATAATATTTAAAGCTATGGAATTAGACAAAATCACCAAGGGAATAAATTTAGATAGAGAAGAGAAGAAGTGCAAGGACTGAATCCATGAGCACTTCAGTGCTTCGATGCCAGGGAGATGGGAAGGAAGCAGCACGGGAACTTAGAAGGAGCAGCTAATGAGATAGGAGGAAGACTAGGAGAGTGTGGCATCTGAGACAAGTGAATAAAATGTTTCAGCAGGAAGAAAATGATCAGCTATATCAAATGCTGCCTGTGTTATATATCTGGTAACATGAGGACCAAGAACTGACTTTTGGATTTAACAATGTGAAGATTATTAATGGTGTGACCTTCATAAGCTCTGTTTCAGTGGCGTATTGGGAGGGATTGAAGTGGATTTAAGAAAGAATTGAGTAGAAGAAATGGAGAAAGACAACTTTTCAAAGAGTTTTGCTTTAAAGGACATCAAAGAAATGGAGCAAGAGCTGGAGGGGGACATAAGCCAAGAGAGATATTTTGATTTTGTTTTTTATGGTACTAGTGATTATAGCATGTTTGGTGGGAACGCTGTACAAAATTAATGATTCAAATGGGAGAGACAATTTCTGGAGAGATATCTTTAGTAAAAAAGAACAGATAGTTTCAGTGCACAAGCAGAGGAGTTCGTCTTATATCGGATTATGGACTGATTCAAAATATGGGAAGGCAGGCAGAGAATGGGGCACAGATACAGGGAGGCCGGTCAATGTGATGGTGGGAGTTTGTGAAAAGTTTCTTCTGATTGCTTCTAATTTCTCCATGAAATGGGAAGCCAGGCCATTAACTTGGAGTGAGAAAGGGGGAGAAGAAGTTGGATATTAGAGGAAAGTTAAGAAGGTAGGAAGTAATTGTCTAGGAGACTAAAAGAAGGAGTGGGCTAGGAAAATGCACAACACGATTGCTGAATAGCACCAGAGGCCTATTTGAAGTACAGGATTGTAAATTTAGAGACTAGTAAGTATGGCAGCTAAGTTCTACTGTGTGGCTAAACAGAGTAGGCAGAGAGTTAGATTGAACTAAAGTTTGTGTTTTGCTATATATGTGAGGGCAGTGAAGGTGGGTTGAAGGATCAGGAAACTGTAGCTCCCCAGATGGAGTAAGGGGTGAAATCATAAACTGGGTACTAGAGGGAGAAAACCAGAAAAGTAAGATGTGGTGGTCAGAGGGTGGGATATTTAAAATTGAGATTAGGGAGGAGTGACAGATGAAAATGACAAGGTCCACTGTATGACAAGAGAGGGAGTAACTAAGATAGGGAGGAGGCCAGATTATCACAGTGGAGGAGAGGTCACACTGAGATAGCCAGGTGTTGGAATGAACATCTACAGAGACAGCGAAGACATCAAGAATCGTGGCAGAGGTAATGTTGATAAGATGGCAACAGTGAGCGAGGAGCTAACATCTTTAAGGCATGAGGGGGAATGATCAGGCAGGGGGTAGACAAAGGTATGAGTAGGTGACATAGTCTGGTGACATGAGATTCAAAGATGAGATTTTTAGGATTGAGGATTAAAAAGTAGGTCGAAAGAGGCAGTGAGGAGCTAAAAAGGGAGCTACCCCACCTCCAGGCCCATTCGTGTGAGAGGCACGGAAAACAAATAGCCAACTCTTATGAGGGCCTTAGGGAGACTCGTGGCCTAGAGAGAGAGCCAAGTTTCAGTTAGAGCAAGAAGGTGAGTCAGTAAGGATGACAGTTGGGTTCCAGAGGGTATAATGGAAATATTTCAGGAATTAGAGAAAGGAGGGAGTTATGGTTAGAAAAAGGTTTATGCAGAACCAAATGTTATTCTTTGGGGACTTTTTCCTTTTTAAACATATCTTAGAAGATGTCAACATTTTCCCATCTCAGATGCCCTTCTTTACAGTTCTATGGTAAAGAGGAAGTCCTCTCTTGGCCAGGCTTGTGAACCAGAGTATTGTTTCACCATGTGTCATTAACTGCCGATTTCAAATGGCTCCTGTGGGCAGGCAGTCACAGAGTCCAGACCATTACCTTGTCATTTCCTTGGTGCACTCCCCCGCAAGACCTAGGACATGCTTATGCTCTATGAGGTTTGCACTAGCTTCCCAAAGGAGGAAAGGAGAAGGAATTAACATTGGATCGTCAACTCAATAATGTAATGCTTGCATATATTTTTACTTAATTTCCTTCATAGTCCTGTCAAGTGTGATTGTTCTAATTTAAAGACAAGGAGAGGCAATGTTGGTGATAAGAATTAGCCTGCCCAAGATCACACAGCCAGTAACTGGGGCAGGTGGGATTTGAACCCAAGCCAGTCTGACTCCAGAACCTGAGCTCTTTGCACCATACCACATAACCTTCTTCCCAGAAGGATTGGTGAGGCAGAAATCATCTCTCACAGAGATAAGTTCTCACTCTAGCATTTATGTACAACCTTGAACAGTTGTATGTGAATGTGAGACCCTTAGCAGAGCTGGACTCCCTTCATTTCCTCAAGGTGGGGAGTAACCCCTGGGTTTTAACCCTCACTGGCCTTTAACACTATCTGAGGGCTTAAAACAGTGATATCTATCTCTCCACCAACCAGGACTAGGCTTTTGAATATCATGTTTCTCACTCTTACTCTAGAAAGTAAATTGTACAGATGTTTTATTTGCTTATTTATTTTTAGCATTCCATTACCAACTTAAAGTCCAAATACTCTGAACTATGTGGAGCCCAGTGTAGAAGATTTTGATTCTGATTTAAATTGCTAAGTATTTTTCTGATAGTGTGAGCTTGCCTTTCTCGCCCTGATCTTGATATGTAGTAGAGAATTTGTGACACGGGGAAAGTTCAGCTCCTGATTATGGTACTTGTGTGTCCTTGAACAAACAGCTTGAATTTTCTGAACCTTAATTGGTCACTTCATGTGTAAAAGAGGGAAAATGATACCTACCTCTCAGACTTACTATGAGGATTCAAGAAGATAATGTAAAAACATCTAAATATCATTCCCAGCACATAATAGGAGCTCAATTTAAATTTATTCAATAGACCTATACATGTAGATATTCTGATTAAAATACTGCAAAAATTTACCATCTATTCTTTGTGAAAAGAAAATGTATCATTTGATAGTTTGCTTTTATACAGAGTTTGTATTATAGATCAGCTTGCCAATTTAAGAAATCTGTAAAATGGGTTAACATTGCAGTAAAAGCTTTCACTCTACACTCATAGTGTATTAAGGCAAAAATATTTTATTGCAGTTATCCAAATTCAGTAAAAAAAAATTAATGAGGTGGTCAGGTGCAGTGGCTCATGCCTGTAATTCCAGCACTTTGGGACACCAAGGTAGGTGGATCACCTGATCAGCTCCTCACCTTGGTCAGGAGCTCGAGACCAGCCTGACCAATATGGTGAAACCCCATCTCTACTAAAAATACAAAAAATTAGCCAGGTGTGGTGGCATATGCCTGTAGTCCCAGCTATTTGGGAGGCTGAGACAGGAGAATTGCTTGAACCCGGGAGGTGGAGGGTACAGTGAGAAGAGATCACACAACTGCATTCCAGCCTGGGTGACGCAGCAAGACTTTGTCTCAAAAAAAAAAAAAAAAAAAAAAATTAATGAGGAATTCAATACCTTGGGAAGATTAGCATAAAATTTATTTTGTGTTACTTTGCCCAAAACTTAGGAAGCCAGAAGTATACTGTTTTAAAGTTTGATTCAGTAAGAGGGAAACTAATATTTTATATGATGTTTCTATACATAGATTTAGATTCCACTAATACTTGCTTCCTTCAGGCAACCAAAAAACTCACCATGAGAATCATAAAAGCTGCATCAGTGTCAGGTGCTTAGCATCAACTAGGTGCTGACAGGCTCTATAGAAGTCAGGCATTTCTATGATATACAGTGAGCTTAGTGTATCTGTAGATTGAATATCTATAAAGGAAAGAGTGATGGGATTCAAGTCAGCCGATAGCTTAGATTCACATTCTGGCTCTGCTGGTTATTGAATGCAGCGCTTGAAGCAACATCTGATTTTCTTCATCTGAAAATGGAAAAAATAACTTATGGGGTCATAATGTTAGTTGGGTAAGGTGATATATCTGATAATATTTTATACATTATGTTAGGGATATGATATGCCTTGTGGTGATTGAAAGAGGTTGCTAAAGACAGCATGAACAGGTATCTCACACAGTGTTTCTAAGCCACCTCCATCCCTTCTCCCTCTGCCAGGCTGGAGGGCATGCAGGTCTTTGTGCGAAAATTATGTTCCTTCTGGACATGTCAAAGAATGGCGGTTAACTAAGCTACTTCTTCATGGATTCCCGGTATTTTCTTGTTTGAGTGAGAGGGATAGAAAGTTTCAGTGATAATGTGTAGGGTCAGTAAGAATTGTCCAAGTGATAATTGACCTGAAGCCCTGAGTACAAAAAGTGGGAGGACCTTCCAGAACTTCCCTGACCCCGGCTTTGATAAACATGTGGAAACTGGGGCTCTGAAAGGATAGTTACAATGACATTTTAAAACAAATGTCAACTGTAATTTAAAATACTATTTTAGTCATAGCCTCTGGGTTAGGTAGATCTTTTTTTCCTGTGTATCAGTTATAATGCCTCAAATGAAGTTGAGAGACAGTAGTAATGTCTCCCTGCAGAGGAAGAGAGTAACCTTCACCAAGGGTCTGTTAAGTTTATTTAAACTACAGTAACATTGTAGAGGAATGAACTGGTATCCAGACCTTGGCACCCTCTGGGATCTAGGGTGAGGCCTTGTGTCTGATGTCTACTCAGCAACTCTACTCTGTTGAGTTGCTCTTTACTCCTGGCTCTCTTAATCCCAGCTCCAGTTCCAGCCCAGGGCCTCAGCAGTAATGACATCCAAGATGATCCTTCCACGGTGATTCTTCCTAACAAGTTCAGCCATGAAAATATGTAGACATTTACATGAATAACAAATACATGCTTTGCTAAATCTCACTCTTTGGGACATACTAGGTCCCTTGTCATCATGATTTATACAGTTCTCAAACCAAGGCGAAGGCACAAACTTGCTTAATAGTGTCGTTATAATATGTTTCATGCCACTAGTTTGATTTTCAAAATGTGCTGGGAGATCTTCAAAAAATATCTTACATGTAACTTTGTGGAATTCACTACATCATTTGTTCCTAATGCTAGATGTTATCCAAGCTTTGCCATATTTACCAAATTAAAAGAACCCTGCCTTTATGTTGCAAAATCGTCAGTAAATTGCTCTATTACCTTGTTTAACCCTCAACCACAGCCATCAAGGAGATTTGCAGGACTCCTCCAGGGAACACCTTTGTCACATTGTATTTGCTTAGAATGTTATTTAACATTTATTTAGGGCTCCCTTTGGAAAGTGTAAGGGGTGTATTCCAATGCTGTACAGAGCATATATATAGATATTTCTCCCTTGTCTTATTTTGTTTTTTGAATCTATATAGGCAACAGCCTCAGATTCCAATCACCACAGGAACAGGTGTGGTGTATCCTGGTGCTATCACGATGGCAACTACCACACCATCACCTCAGATGACATCTGACTGCTCTAGCACCTCGGCCAGCCCGGAGCCCAGCCTCCCGGTCATCCAGAGCACTTATGGTATGAAGACAGATGCCGGAAGCCTAGCTGGAAATGAAATGATTAATGGAGAGGATGAAATGGAAATGTATGATGACTATGAAGATGACCCCAAATCAGACTATAGCAGTGAAAATGAAGCCCCGGAGGCTGTCAGTGCCAACTGAGGAGTTTTTGTTTGCTGAATTAAAGTACTCTGACATTTCACCCCCCACCCCAACAAAAAGTTCTTAAAGAGCCCGCATGCATTTGTGGCTCCACAATTACATCAGCAGAATGGTCTTAATTGTTTCGTAAAGTGTGAGACAGATTAAGTTTTCCCTGATTTTTCATGAACTTGAGTTTTTTGTAGTTATTGTTATTGTTGTAGTTGTTGTTTTTTTAATTTAGGTGAAGACATATTAAATATGAGACACCAGGACTTGAAAACTTATCTCAACCCGTAGATGTCTTACAAGTCTTATATTTTTGTCTTACTTTTTTTTTTTCTTTTGGATGTTGATAAAGGTTTAAGTTACTGTTTTAGATGGGGTTAAACATTCTCACTCAGGTATGCTGTGCCGGCCTACAGGTTGTGAATGTGTTTTTATTCTGAATTATTTTAGAAAACAACTGAGGATTTCATATTGTGAAACAGAACAAGTCCACGGCGTGTGCAGCTGCATGTAGAGCATATTCAAAAGGCCTCAGAATTCCAGTTTTCCATGTGTAGAGTTAAACTTTGAATGTGCCAAACTTTTTCTTAACTTTTGAATCTTAATATTTTGAAAGTCTTAAAGGAGACACTGCAAAGTCTTAGACAATCTTTGGCATCTTAAAATAAAAGAGAAAACCAACTTTTTTTTTCCGGAAAATGGTAAAGTACTCAGGAATCTGGAGACAAGATATTGTAAGGAATGAACAAGGTTGCCACAGTGCATGGACCCAATTGCGTTTGCCTGTTGACGTGCCATCTGTGCATGATGTGGTATGACGTACACACACCAGAGCGATCGCCACACCAGATATCGACAGGGTGGGCTTCTCTGCCTGAGACCACCTCTCACTACATCCATTATCCCTTTGCCTTTAACCCTGACATTCAGTCTTAACACATCTTCTCTTAAATAATTTATTCATTCCAGAATGTCAAGGGTCCACTTACTATTTATTTTTTAAAAAATTGTTGGTGGCATTAATTTAATAATTCTTGTTTTTCACCCTCCTTCCCCAAAGAATTTTTTAGTCCTTTTCACCTCCTTCCCCTGTGTACATAGTGATTTTATGCCCCCAGAACGCCTGGAAGCATTTCTGAAACCAAGATACTATTAAAAACCTATTGTTTTTAATCATGAGTATATATCTGGCTGCAGGGCTGTGTATTGGGATAGAGGTGTATAGTCTTACACTTAAACAGGTTCACTGTGACCTCAAGTCTTTTGCCAGAATTTTCCCCTAATTCAGTTCACGAGTGGTAGGGTCTGCATCTGCGGCATTTCTCCCTGAATTCCATTCGCAGCAAGGGTCAACAGTGGTGACTGCCAGGCAGGAGAGTCCTGAGGCCAAACCTGAAGCCCCGGGCTCGTGGGCCATGCAGGAGTCTCAGTGAAGCTGTCATGGGCTGGCACCTTTACACTGAGTTGCCTTGTCCCAGCTGGCACATCCAGGGAGTTCATTGCAAAATCTCCAGGATGCAAGAAGCCATGTGACAGCCTCAGAGCAAAGATAGTGGCAAATAGTCATGATACATCTAGAGAATGAAAGAAAACCACAGGGGAGGAGAAGGAGGGGAATACATTCCCTATATGGGATGTTCCTACTGTTAACTCTGGGGAACAGATAGCTCGGGGGGCAGCAGATAGGTTCCTCTGGCTGACTTTTATCTGTGGCCACATAGGGACATACCTACGTGTGAACAAGATGAACTGCATTTGTCACACAAGGATTTCTTTGGAGACATGCTGCTGGGGTGGGAAGCAGTGAGGTTTTATTCCCCATCTCCTAACTACAGGGAGCTCTGCCATGCCATTTTGACCTTCCTGAAACCAGGACGGGTTGCCTATGGGGGGGCTTCACCCAGAGAGGTTTAGTGGGAGAATGTCAGTGAATGGAACAGGTCATCTCATGGGACAACCCAGAATCTGATCACCAGGACATAGGAATGGCCCCATCAGATTTCTTGAGCCATTTTGTCACTTGGAAGAAAATAGTGTACCTTCGTATTTATTTAAGAGTGCTCAAGGCCTAATAGCAATAAACAGGTCTAGCCAAGAAATGACCAGCTATGCCGTTAGCTGGGAGTGCTCTCTATAAGCTGATTAAGGTACTGATAGGAATGTTTTGTTCTTCATATTGGTTGGGGATTAGAAATTTGTTTTTGTACATTTATTTCAAATGAGGAGGAGGTCTTTTTTTCTAAAAAAAAAATGAGTATTTATTATTGTCTTACTGATTTCTTTGATTTATATACCTCTCCTCCTCAGTTCACTCTTGTTTTTTTTCTCTTTCTCTTTGGCTTTTGCTTGTGCTTTCTCTCATCTCTCTTACTTTGTTGCATTGGTAGAGTGTTGTATGGCTAGTATTGTATTGTATGTAATTAATTTTGCACAAAGGCAAACATTTAGCATAGTAGGTTAATTTTGTTTGTTTTTATGACCATGCCAAAATAATATTCTGGGCTGGTGGAGAACAAAGGACTGTTCTTTAGGACTGAAACTTGATTTTGCTTGTAGTAAGTAAAAAAAAAACAAAAAACACACACACTCACAGATGTTGTTTCGTAAGTGTTATAAGCACTGGATATAAATGGTATTTTTTATCACTTCTGACTAATGTGAAACTGTTGTACGAAAACTACATGAACAAAAGTCATCTGTTTCGACTCGTGTGGGCTTGCCTCACAGTTGCCGGATTTGAGTCATTTTTATGTCTTGTTATTTCATTTATTTATGCAAAATACATGTGTGTATGAACACTTTGTTTTAGCTCCAGCTCTGCCTCAGTACTGGGGTTCAGTTACTTTTAGCCATGTTCTTAAAAATGAAAGGCTATTCAGGAATGATCTGATTGTAAACATCTCTTTCATTGGATCAAATAGTAATGCTGTATTTGAATCTAAATTTTATGTATAAGCAGTTTATTTATTAGCCAAGTTTGGCTCTAAATATCCATGGAAATTAAGAATGACAATCATAGGGATCACTTCATTTTATTTTCAGTGGGGCTTAAACAAAGTTTTTATGACTTTACCATCTCATTTTAGATTTTTCTAATTGTGTAAATATAACATAGAAATAGAATTTATTTTTGGTTCATGAATTCTTAGTGAGATATAAGTTATGTATTTCCTTTTTGTTCTCTATCCATAGATGTTGGTCCAAACTGAAAGTTGATGAGTCACTGTGCCTCACGGCAGTAGTGAGTTATCAGCTACAGTGAGAGAGCAGTGTTCAGCCTGCAGCTGGGACAGGCTTTACCAGGGTTCTCATGCAGTTCAGAACCCACTGTCCACAGATTCAGACATTTCCCAGTTTCTTACAGAAAGTTGATGATTGGACATACTAAATTTCCACTGCAGCTAGGAGACAGTTTGCTTTGTGAGTCCACATAAGTCTTCTAAGGTAGTTCTGTGACCATTTAATAGCAAGAAGCATGAATGCCATTACAAAGGCAAAAATCCACCTCTGAGATTGGCCATTAATAAAAGTTCCACCATGTCAGTTTGGTGTCAATAATGTTAAGCAACTTCGTTTTTGTGGCGCTTCCTATGCCATAGTATCTTCAAATCAAAGATAAAAAGTATCTCCCTTTTGTTAAAGAACATACAGGGTCAGGGTTCTCCTCGTTAGTTAGAATTGGAACACTAGCAGACAATCCTCTCCTTAAAAAAAAAGGTGGTATGGAATGGAAGGGAAAGGAGAAAAGAAGGAAGGAAGGAAAAAAGGAAGGAAGGGAGAGAGAAAGAAAAGGTCGCTTTGCAGACCTGAGCCGCCAGGCTGATAACTTTTCTATTTCATTGGCAGATATGAAACAGTGTCTTTTCCAGGAAGGTACGGAAGCTTTGTTGTTTTCACACGTATCCAACTCAGTCTTTTAGGAGCACATCAGTTTGCTTCATTAGGTATTTGATACTCTCCAGCCTTGTCCTCAGGCCTGATTTGATTTGCCAGGGTCCTGACACCAATGCCCAGGCCAACTTCTAAATTCAGGTGTGGGCTCACAGTGCTATTGAGCTTGTCGAATTCTGGCCTCCCCTGAACATTTAGCCCCACAGGAGCCTGAGGGTGTTTGAAAAGGGTGTGATCACTCTAGGGCTGAAATTAAAGGCTGCTTTCTTTTCCTTCTGAAGCCAGGCTGCTTCTTTGGAGCACACCCTCCTGAGCCAGGAACACAGGCACTGGCTGAAAGCAGGGATTGTTTCGGGGAAGCCCATTTACTCTCAGTAGGAAGGCAGCCTGGTCACTTGAACAGCACAGCTGAGGCTGCTTCTCTCAATCTACTCATTTTGCAAAGAATTGACCTCTACCAACTCATTAGGGAGAGAAAAAAGAATCTTTTAGTAATTTTAGATCATCGAGAAGTCCCGTACCAAGTGCCAACAACTGCAAAGAAACGCAGCTAGAGGAATGTATTGAAATTATTACTGGGTCTTCCTTTTAATGAGAAAATGACCAAAATGGTTGCTGTAGCCCTGCCTGATTTCGTACACGTTTGTCTAAGGATTGAGTTGGCACTTAAGCTCACTTCTCAAAGTATAATAATATTGTATGACCTCATTTGTCCTTTCACAAAAGCACTTGCATCATTTCCTTAAGTCATCTGCTCCTCGACATGTTTTCTTCCCTAATAAACAACTTCTGTCTGTTATTCCTGCCAATGATGTTCTATTTCTGATGCCATATCCTATTGAGCGTGCCCCTGCACTAATATCACGAAAAATATTGATATGCAAACACATTTCCTTTTCATCCCCATTCCATCTTTTCTTTTGGGGACAGATTGCTTTCCAAAAGCTCATGAACAAGTATTTGGAATGCTGGTACCTTTGGGGCAGAGGTAAGGGCGGGTGGGGTGGGGGCAGAATGGTAATGCTTAATGCAGATACTCTTCTAATCAGTGTCCGTGGCAATATGAACGCTTGAAGACAACTCAGTGACATATCTTGCTCAGTAGTTTCTTATTCCTGAAGAACCACAAGCATAAAGTGAGGCCTCAGTGCTGGTGCTCTTGGAGTATGGGGAATGTGCAAATATTGAACTGTTTTGTATGCTGCACATTGCAGGTCTGCTCATGTGCATTCTCCCTTTGTCTTCCTTTGTCATATGTGTTGTTGCTTTTTTGAAAGTGCAGTCTTTATTGTACCCTCCTCCAGCTTGTAGCAAATTAGAATGCTTAGCATTTATGTTCATTCATTATTGTATTTGCCATGTAAAATTTTTATTACCTTAGACAAGCTTATAAGCTGTTACTACATAACTTATCTTACTGTAACTCTTTTATTTCCCCCAACGTTGTAATTTGTTTGTGATGTATATTGTGAGATTGTATTCTATGTTAATTTAATCAGCACAATTCACTGACATGCTGGACTGACATGCTGGCTGCTGTTTCAAAGTGTAAAGTTTGTGTAGGGCTGTTGGGACAACTACAACTCTGTTGTCAAGGTACTGTGCTTTGGTTCCTATAGCAACACTGGGTGTGGCCCTTGAATTGCTAAGGGCATTTACTACACCCTGGAGCAAATTTTAACTGCAGATTTTCTTTGTAGAAATTCTATGTATAATGCAGGTACCTACTTGGCCCATGGCTGGTAACTATTTGGGCAATTAGAGAAAAAAAAAAAAAAACCATAAAAACTAGTGTCTATTGCTGCTTTGAATATGTTTGAAAGTCTGAAAATGTAAATAGTTTATCAAAAAAAAATCTTGTACAGTCCAGTGTAAAGTTTTTAAATGACCTTAAGGGTTGCCATCACATCTTTCTCACACTCTCCTCTTGATAATGATAATTAAAAGTTTGCAAAGGATTAAAGAAATGGGAAAAATAAAAAAAAAAATCTTCAAATTTACAGGAATGAATTATTGTTCTTAGCTTTGTTGCTACACAAACTTCTTGGATTTTGTTGTGCAGTATTGATGTGAGATAAAGCTCAACATTGAATAATCTTTCAGTGGTACTTTTCAAAGTCTTCCCCCTCCTCTGCCTCATAATTAAGGGAAAAGACAAAATTGAAAGACACACTGTCTTTATCTATCCTGGTGTATGTTGGCACCTTAGCTACTTTTTTTTTTTTCCTTTTTGCACAAGGTGCTTTCCTGATACGTTCAACATGCCATCTTTGGGTGATAATGTATATGCCGTGATGGGGCTCAGGCCCCTTAGGGGAGTGTCTATAAGAACTGCCTATTTATGCTCATTTACCTCAAGACTGTCCTCTCTACCCTAATCTAGTTGTCATCACTCCATCTTTTGTACTGCTGTTGACACTTACAAATTAAAGATAAATTTTGTTTTATGACTTCTGTGTATGGCCTTATCTGTGCCCTACGAACTGTACCCCCCCATGGAGCCCCAGCCAGCCCTGATCGTGCCACCCACTTGCTGCTGGAGCCTGCAGAGCTCGCCTGCCCTCTGCCATTGTTTCTGCCTGGCCCAAAGGTAGTCCGAAAGCCTTGGAACCCCTTAGCCTGGAAAGACTTGCCTGCTCTTTCATTGTGGAGCACACCCTGCTGAAGCAGGAAATGCTTGTGGATTTAGAAGGGAGGAACAGGATGCAAGGTGGATCTTTGTCAAGAGAAGATGAGAAAGCATGGCATTGCCTCTTTCCCTGATGTCTTCATGAGAGTGAAACAGCTTAGAAAGAGCTCAGAGCCTTTCGGAGTATGAATGACTCTCAAGGGCCAGCCTCTCATCTGACACCATCTACTGCAAGCCTAGCAGCCAAGAGTGGAAAATGCTGCACTTACGGAACCTTTCCCTCCTGTGGTTGGCAGTAGTTGGCTGATTACTAAGTAGCTTCTGCCTCGTAGAAGAAAGAGCCCATCTTTTTGTCAAGCAATGAGTTGCATCCAGAGTGAAACTCGGCTCCTGGTGATATCAGCTTCTAAAATGTTGCCAAAGCTGTTTCATTGTGCTCAGAGTCTGAGTGGCGACACAGGGTGGGTAGTGGGCTGAAGTGAGCAGGGCCCTTAAGGGAAACTTGCCAAACCAGCCAAGCCAGTCCTGTGATTTTAGAGATTAGTAACCAACACCTAGAGAGTGAAACAAAAGCGTTGGGGAGAGAGGAGAGGCCCAGCCACTTCTGATATTTTCTATTAAAAAATGCCTCAGGAAAAAAAAAAATCTTAAGAATTTGTGGAACTGATTTTATTCCAGTCACATTGCAAGTTAGACGCAGGCTCCTGTAAGTTCTGAACATCCAGCATTCCAGGACCTCCCTCTTGCCCTGTGGCTTTTTACAAGCCCAGGTTAAGTACAGGGCATTGGAAAGAACAGGGACTTTGGAGTCACACCAGCCTTGCTCTGTCACCTGCCAGTTGCATGACCTTCTCCAAATAATACCTCTGAGCCCGAGTCCTCTCCTTTATAAAACAGGATAATAATTCTTATCTGTCAGGGTACTGGGGGGATGAAAAGCAATGGCAGGTGTAAAACATCCAGGAGTGGACGTCACACAGAGGGTGCGAATGCCCACTGCCTCCTCTGACCAGAAAACGCCTAAGTTAGCAGGGAGGTTGGCTGGTGTCACCACTGAGCAAAAGGTGCCTGAAGCCTTCACTCAGAACCTGGTCACACACAGGATGACCTCAGGGGCCCTCCCTCTGAGCTAGTCTCCAGGACATAGGTTTCTCACTTCCTTGCCACCACTGCACATCTTCTAAGCCACGGATCTGACCTGTCCCCCTTCTTTCATCCTTCTCTAAAACCTTCTGGCTTTCTGCTACTGTCTAGATAAAGTCCCAATTTCCTCCCCTGTCAGCCAAACCTCAACAGACCCACTAGCCCCATTTTCCACTACACCCACACACACCTTCAATGCTCTCTGCTTCTCTTACACCCGCAGCCTGTCCACCACCCTAGGGCTTTTACTTCTCCTTTATCCTGGAAGAAATCTGTCCCCGTCTCTGTTTGGGAAATTCCCAATTATCTTTCAAAAGCCACCCAATATCATCACTTCCTGACACCTTCTTGACCCCTGGTTTCAAGCTCTCCCTTGGGGCTCCCATGGCACTTTGAAAGAATCTCACGATCACTATGAGCATATTGTAATGATCTGTCTCTGTGTCTGTCTTTTCTGCTAGACAACAAACTACTGAAACCAAAAACCATACCTTGGCCTGCCCTGCCCCCAACCCAGTGCTTGGCACATAGTAAGTGCTCTACACTTGTCCGTGGAAGGAATGTATGAGGGATTGCAACTTGGCCTCCATGTGTGGTTTACATGCCTGTGAATATCAGAGTCTCAGGTGGTGAGGCTGAGGGATTCTGTAGGTGTACCTTGGTATTATTTCATTTGGAGAACATTATTAGTTGGAAACATCTGTATTCATATTGGAAGAGCCATTTTTCAAGTTAGTGTGACAGGCACAATGCACTGAGTCTCTGTGCTTTTAGGATGACTCACTGCAGAATACCTAAGCCTCTGAGCCCAAAGCCACTGCTCTATTCTTCCTCCTAGGCATCCTGGCTGGAGTATGAAAGGGACAAACCAGGAAGGGGAAACTTTTATGAGTTTCCCTTACTTTTTTCTTGAGAAGGGCTTCTTGGAGGCCTGAAGAGACAAGGGGTTCTTGGAGGCCTGACGTCTGGGCCTCCGTCATGGAAAGGGAAGGAGACCAGCTGCCTCTGCCTGCTGCGGAGACCCAGGGCAGTATGAAGAGCCAGGGCAGTGATCCCTCCTTCCTCTTCGGTCCAGGTAATGACTCCTTCCCTCAGTGGTGCTCTAGAGTCTTGCTTGCTCAAAGTGTGGTTCACAGATCAGCAGCTATAGCATCACCCAAGGCATATTAGAGTATGGGCTAATACGGCATGGGCTATACTGAGTAGAAAGTTTCCTAGCAGCTGAGACACCATGAACCATCATCTACCTCCTCTTAGTCAATGACTGACACATCCTGGATGAGATAGGATTTTCCTCATTTGAATTGTGAAAGCCCAGAGGCAGCACATGACCCACCCAAAGTCACACACAGATTAAATGGCAGTGCCGGAACATTCACTTGTGTTTTCTAACTCTAAACGCAGAGGTGAACATGTTGCATATGGCCCCACAATAGTCTGTGGAAATTGCTTATCCCTGGAACAGCCTTGGATCTAGAGCTCAATTATCATCAGGTGTCCTGGACTGTGTCACACTGTGGGAGCACTGAGGCAGCTGGGGGCAGTGGCCTTTGGCAGCTCTGTCATCCTTTATGCTGGCTGTGCCCAGTGCTCAGCCCATGAGAGACCCTGGGCCAATAGGGTGACTCTCTGCAGAGCTTGTTCAGAGCCCCCACCGTTAGCTAGCCACCTAGTAATTTTTGCATTTGGACACCAGGCTGAGTGGCCATGGAGTAGATCAATGAGGATATGTGTAGGTCCTGGGGGTCCCATTCCTGAGTCTGGGAGGGAGACACTCAGTGAGGAGGCTGATGCCCCCGGTCCTGACCAGCCTTTCCAGTTCCATCTCCAGCAGGCTCCCCACACAGACACAGCACACCGCTTACTGTGATCTGCACATGCCACACACTGAAATATCTCCCGTGCCTGGAAGTCCCTCTCTCACTTCCACCAACTATCGCATCCCCATACATTAAAGCCCAGCTCAAATGTCACCTCCTATGAAAAGCCTTCCCTCCATATTCCTCTTCTACCCTGGGAATGTGAATTGCACTGAAGTGACCTGATTGTGTTTTGTTACGTGACACATTAAATCTGATTGTCACACTCACTTTTTTGTCCAACAGTCCTAACACATAGGAGGTGCTTAATCAATGTGCATATTTTTTAATTTTAATTTTTATATTAACATGCTTGCTGTTCTATGTATATATTATTTTTTAAAAAATGAAAAAAAATGAAGGAATGAGCTGTTTCTGCTTGAACTCAAAGTACTCCACACTCTGCTATTGGTTAGTGTTTTCAGTCTTATCTTCTAACCCCATGGCTTCTAGCTCTCTAAACACATCAGACTATTAACTCAAAACATGTTCTCCCACCTCTATGTATATCTGTGCTTTATTTTTTAAAAGATTTTTTTTAATCCCCTAAGAACAAATTTTTCTCCCTTATGGAAGGTGACATTATCCTGTTGAAAATGCATGCTCTATGGCTGGGTGTGGTGGCTCACGCCTGTAATCCCAGCACTTTGGGAGGCCAAGGCAGGTAGATCACCTGAGGTCAGGAGTTCGAGACCAGCCTGACCAACATGGAGAAACCTCGTCTCCATTAAAAATACAAAATTAGCCTTGCATGATGGCACATGCCTGTAATCCCAACTACTCGGGAGGCTGAGGCAGGAGAATGGCTTGAACCCAGGAGGCGGAGGTTGTGGTGAGCCAAGATTGCACCATTGCAATCCAGCCTGGGCAACAAGAACAAAACTGCATCTCAAAATAAGAAAAAAAGAAAAGAAAATGCATGCTCTGTATCACCTTCTCTTTGAAATGTGTCCCTTGCCATAGAGTTTATAACTTGTTCTCCACTTCACTGTGAGTTCTGTGTTCCAGGTACTGTGACTTAGTAAAAATGTCCCCAAAACTTAGTGACATAAAACCATGACTTATTATATTCACAAATTCTGTGGCTTCACAAATTCAAACAGGACAAAGTGGGAGGCTTTTTCTCTTCTGCTCCACAATGTCTGGGATCTCAGCTAGGACACTCAAAGACTGGGGCCAGAGCACACTGAATGCTCCTTTTCTCTCGTGTTTGGCAGTTGATGTCAGCTATTGGCTGGGACCCTAGCTGAGACTGTTGACTGGAACACCTACATGCGGCCTCTTCATGCTGCCTGGGCTGCCTCACAACATAGTGACTAAGCGTCAAGGGTGAGCAGCCCAAGATAAAAAGATACAGGGCCAAGTGGTGTCCTCTTTTATGGCCTAACCTAAAAGTCATGGAGCATCATTTCCACTATATTCTGTTCATTGATGCAGTTACAAATTCATGCCCAATTCAAGGGAAGAGGATTGGGGGGTGATAAAGTTTTAAATATACATGGGACTGGATAGGTTGCTGTGGCTGTTTTGGGGAAGTACAGTCTGTTGCACTCTGATATCTGCTGATCTGCAACGCTGTGCCTCATTCCCAACAACCACCCCATCTTCACATGGCCTTGCACACGATGTAATGTTGATATATACGTCTGAAATTTACTTGGATGCTTAAAGTTGAGAGGATGAAGCCCCAAGCCTTGGTACATTTCTGCCAATATCAAAATGTGGTTACCATGGTCCAGAGATCCCTGGTTAGGCCAGCTGTGGGCAAGAAGCTCACTGAGGCACCAGGGTGCCCTAGAACAAATGGTAAGTGAGTAACAAGCATTACAACAAAGGTCCTGTCATAAAGCGTTCAGGTCTTTCTTGTTCCCCTCTCAAAGGCAGCCCAGTTATTTCTAGAAAGGTTCAAACTAGTCAAATTCCACTCTGTATATAGATAGACGAGTGAGACACCCAGAGGAGTTGCAATAGAATTTGACTTATATTCATTTCATTTCATTTCTTTTTTTTTTTTTTTTGTAGAGATGGAGTCTCACTCTGTCATCCCAGGCTGGAGTAGTGCAGTGGCGCGATCTCAGTGCACTGCAACCTCCGCCTCTCAGGTTCAAGCAATTATCCTGCCTCAGCCTCCTGAGTAGCTAGAACTACAGGTGCACGTCACCACACCTGGCTAATTTATTTTGTATTTTAGTAGAGATGAGGTTTCACCATGTTGTCCAAATGAGACTATCAATGAAACTAATGTCGCTGATCAGCAAAATACCAGCCTACCCCCATTTGGCAATATGTTACCTGTATTGATATTCTGTCAACACTACTACCATCAATAACAACAGAAGATGTTTTAAATGGCAATAATCTGTACAAGGAGCCATAATGTATATACAAAAATAATTTCACCTTTTTTCAAGCTCAGGAAATGTTAGCTTCATGTTCTAACAGTTCCTAATATGATCTACGTCATCAATTAAACCTAAAAAGTTTTATTGGGAAAAACAAAAACAATCTATTCAGTTTCTGACTTTGGATTAACATTAATCAGCTAATGGATATCATCATACATACCCAAACTAGATCTGTAGAAGCAAGGACAATTATGAGTGCATTCTTTTATTTGAATCATTTGTAATTTTATTTTAAAATACTATTACATGTTAATTTCATAAAAACTCATTATTGCCATTGTAAGTATTATTAAAATGATAGGGATAAATAAACTTCGATCCTTACTGTGAAATGCCAAGTGTAGCATTTAGATGTATTTTTAGAAATGAAGGAAGCACTGATGTTATTAATGAATAACACAGGCAGGTAGGAAAGTTAGGCCAAGAAAAAAACAAAACAGTGAAGAACAGTCAAGAACTGACCCCTGGATGGGCCCATTGTTCTTCTGTGCTGTAGCATTACACTGACCTGATTCACACTTGACTCAGAATGTATTTAATGGGAAAAAGTACTCTTATATTCTATATTTGGGTAAAAGCCCATATGAAATCACTTAAGTGCATTTATTGTACGTGTTAAATAAATTAATTCACTTAGAAAAGGTACTCGTTTATAAATATTAGAAATAACAATAATTGCTAAATATATGGGTTTGAGTCACTGGAGATGTGAGAAGCAAATTCCCAAGCATCCATCTCTCCTTAGACCTGGGGATAGGACACTTCTGCTTCTCTACCTGCAGAGGTAACTGGGACCCTCCACAAGTGCCAGGAAGGCAGGTAGCAGACTTGCTGCCGTATTGTTGGACAAGCACGCCTACCCTGGACAGGGCTGTGGAAAACACAAGTGGTTCTGGACCTTAAACTGGGTCAGATAAGACATACCAAGGGATAAATACCATGGCTATAAATAAGGCCCAAGAAACTGGATTATTTTTCAGGCTGATGAATTTCAAATGCCTGCCAAACAAAGTGTAATATCTGAGACTCTCTTTTTGCAATTCTACTGCAAGGGGTGGTGTAAGCCCAATTAATTTAAACAAGAAAATAAGAACAGTGAGGGCCAGAAGAGTTAAATTGCTCAATCAAAACTTGGAATTAAAATTAATTTCACAAATTTTAATATGATATTGGGAGGAAATTAAATTTAACCCTATATTTCAGTCGATGCCGCAATAATGATAGACTACAGAAATACAGGACTTGCTGAAGAAGGTTGAATGTTGATTAATTTCTCTACTGCAGACCTGGGGTTCAGAATACTCAGACAGGTGAATTGCATCCAGTTTTCTGATTGGCCATCTGGGGCATGGGTAATCTGGGAGTTGAAGACACCTGGGAAGCCTCTCTTACAAATAAAACAAAACAAAACCTACAAAGCTTTGGTGAAGTCAAATGCTGCATTATTTCTTTTTTTTTTTTAAGAATATTCAATTAGGAAAGGAAGTCAGATTGTCTCTATTTGCAGACGACATGACTGTATATTTAGAAGACCCCATCGTCTCAGCACAAAATCTCCTGAAACTGATAAGCAACTTCAGCAAAGTCTCAGGATACAAAATCAATGTGCAAAAATCACAAGCTTTTCTATACACCAATAACAGACTAACGTAGAGCCAAATCAAGAATGAACTGCCATTCACAATTTGCTACAAAGAGAATAAAATACCTAGGAATACAGCTAACAAGGGCCTTCTTATTGATTTTAGGATGAGAGTAATCACAGTTTTACCATTATTTTGACATAAGCTGTAGAATTTTCATACATGTCTCTTGTTAGGTTGAAGAAACTATCTTTATTCCTGTTTACTCACTGTTTTTTATTATTATTAGAGCTAAATTGTGCCAAAAAATGCCTGTATCTATTGAGGTGATCAAATGCTTCTTTCTTTTTAGTTTATAAATATGGTGAATTAAATTAATTGATATTAAAATGTTAAATCGAATTTGTATTTCCAGGATAAAATCCATTTGGTCACAATATATATTTATGTATTTTTAAATTTGACTTACAAACATTTTGCTTGAAAATTTTGCATATATTCATGGATGATGTTGGTCTGCAGATTTTGTTTTTTCTTAATTGTAATATCTTTGTCTGGTTTTGGTATCACAATAATTATAGCCTCATGAAAAGTCTCTGCTTCTTCTCTATTTTCTGAAAGAGTTTGAATTGGTATTATTTCTCATGAAATGTTTCATAAAATTTCTCCATTAAACTAACTGGGCCCTGTGTATCTTTTATAGAATTTTTTTTTTACTATGAATTCAAGTTGTGTTATAGATTTATGACTATTCAAGTTATCTATCTCTTCTTCAGAAAACTTCAGTAGCTTATGCCTTAAAAAAATTTGTCCATTTCATTAAATTGTGAAATGTATTACCAAAGAATTATTTATCATATTTCCTTATTATACTTTAAATGCTCTTAGGATCTCTAATAATATATTCCTTTATCATTCTTGATAATATTACCTTGTTATTTCTCTATTTTTCTTTTCCTGATAATTCTACTAGGAAATTTATCAAATATATTAATCTTTTCAAACAATGAGCTTTTGGTTTTATTAATTCTATTGTGACTCTTTTTTCTATTTTATTAATTTTTACATTTTAAAAATTATTGTTTTTCCTTTGCTAGTGTAAAATTTCTTTTCTTTTTAGTTTATTACTGTGGGAAACTTAGTTCATTATTTGAGAAATGCTCTTTTTTTCCTAACTACAATCTAGAACTTTGGACACATCACATTTTAATTTTTTAAAAAAACATTTAAAATTTTTTCTTATGATCCTTTCTTTGGTCTATAGTTGACTCAGAAATATATTGTTTAATTTTCAAATATTTTGGTACCTTTGATCTCTTTTACAGATTACTAATTTATTTTTATTATCAGTGGACAAGCTCTGTATCATTTTACTAATTGTAAATTCACTATGACTTGTTTTGTGGGATCAGATGTGGTCTACCTTGGAAAATGTTCCATGTGCACCTGAAACATTAGCACCAATTTTTTTGGTGTAGGATAGAGTCTTCCATAATTACCATTAGGTCAGTGTTGATAATGTTACTCATCGTCTAGATTTTTACTGATCTTCTGCCTTATTCTATCAGTTATCAAAAAGTGGTATTGGAATATTCAATTGCCATTGTAAATGTGTCTCTTTCTACTTTATTTGTATCATTTTTGTTTTATAATGCTTCATGATAGGTTCATTTGCATTTATATATTTAGTTTTATTGGACTCCTTTATTATTTGAAATGACCCACTTTATCTCTGGTAACATTTATGCACTCAAATTTATTTTGTTTTGTTTTATTATATGATTTCAGATTTCTCTTGAGTAGTGTTAACATAGCACAGTTTTTCCATTATCTTATATTATCCTGAATTCATATATTTAAGGTGTCTTTCTTGTAGACTTAACTTTTTTAGGAATTCTAGACACCTTGGCCTTCCTAACTTTATCTTCTGGAATCGGAGAGACAGTCAGGCTCTATTGACTTCTCATGCACTCTAGCCTGAAACACTCTCCAGGCCAGGTGTTCAATTAATCACTGGGCTTTACTCATTGTTCCCATTTGCTGATGGAATCCTGCCTTATGCTTCTTGCTAACCAATGCCTGAGAGCCACTTTGTAAAAATATAACTTGTCTGACTTTTTGGTGTTAAAGGTGAGAAACTAATTCTCTTTCTTCTACTTTAGTCCTCATGAGAAGAATACAATTGTTTGTTACATTTTGCCTATATAATATTTCACCCATTCAAATTGTCAATCAATCAGACTCATACATACCAGAGAGCTTCCCCTGTATCAAACCTTCCTATTTGTTGCCAGGATGTAAGTGATTGCAATGTACAGTAGAGGATGTCTGGGTTCACCAATACAGCTTAAAGTTTCATTTTGGGTGGCAGTAATAGGTATGCTTGCCCAGATTAACATGAAGTTTCTATGTAATATATGCAGATGCATAATTTTCATAGAAGAGTCATTTTGGGCATGACACATCTTCAGTTGTTTTTTTATAATTTGTATAAAGGTTGACAAATTATGACCAATGGCTAAATTCAGCTTGCCATGATTTTGTATAGCCCTAAGAATGGCTTTTTAAATTATTGTCAAAAAGAAGAGAGAAAAAAGAATTTGTAAAAGCGGTTTCATGTGTCCTGTAAAGCCTGAACTGTTTACTATGTTGCTACCTTACAGAAAAAAGTTTGCTGAGTCCTGATTTATGTGACTCCCTCTATCAAATCTGTGTCACCAATAGATTTTGTAAGTATCTGTGGACAGGCTAGGTTTATACTGCCCCAGATATTGTACTATAAGAAAACACTATTTGTTTGATTGCCAGGAGGTCTGTCAATATTTTTACAAGGATATTTGAGTTATCTTCTTTATTTTCTGGAAGTGTAGTCTCTGAACCATGAGCACAGGCAATAGGTTTCAAACTTTCAGAGTAACTCTACTATTCTTGTAAACATGACTATACTTTTACTAATTTGAATGCATGATCTGAGAGTTATTTTGTATTGATTCACATATAACATCACATTACTCATGAATATTTATTTCTAATCATTATATTTTGTTTTTATATCTCACTTTACTCTATTGGTTAGGACCTCCAGAAGAGTATTAAATAGAAAGAGCAGAAATTTTTTTTAAAACTTTTTTTCTGATTATACTTATTTCACAAATTTTTCAGAACTTATTCAAAGAAACAAAATTTGTTTTGCTTGTCTCCTTAATACAAATGTAGAGAACTACATTAAATTTTTAAAAAATTTTTTCATCTACCATGTTTGGTTTATAATAATTTGCTATAATGTATTCAACATATTAGGAGGGAAAATTAGGACATTGTATTCAAAACTTTATTCTTTTTAAAAATGTATTTATTAAAGTATACAAATTTCCTTTTAAGCATGACTTTGCTTGCATTCCTCAAATTTTATGTGTACTACTATTTCTGTTACTCAAATCACAGTATTTTAAAATTTCTACTTTTATATCATAGTTATACATTTTAATCAGCTAACAGGTATAGTTTAAAATTATAAGATAAATTAAAAATTACACACTATAACTATAGGGATTGATTATTTAAGAAATAAATGCAGTGTGAAACCAACAATCATAAGAAAGATATAGAACATTTCCATCATTCCAGTATGTTCCACTGTGCCCCTTTTCCCTGAAAGCCCTCCCCCTACACTAAGATTCCATCACTAATTGATGTTTCTGTCACAAAAGTCATTCTTTTATCAAAATTTTATATAAATGATACTTTTATCTCTTACTTTTTTAATTAGTTTAATGCTTTTGAAATTTATCCATAGTGTTTCATGTATTAATAGTTTATTTTAAATAGCTGACTAGTATTCCTTTGAGTGGCTACACCACAACTGGTTTATTCATTCATTAGTTCATGGACGTTTGGGCTCTCTCTACATTTTAGCTATTACAAATGAAGTAGCTATGAATATTCAATATTTCAAATTATTTTTGATTAATGTCACAGGAGTGCAGTACTATATTGTATGGTAAGTATGTGTTTAATTTTACAAGAAACAATACTCTTTTCAACATGGCTATATCTTTGTATTTCACATAGCAATATATGTAAGTTCCAGTTTACCACATTCTCTCCAAGATCTGGTATTGTCAGTGTTTTAATTATATTCATTTTATTGCATGTGTAGTAATAATGCTGTGTGATATTAATTTGCATTTTAAAATATCAAATAATATTGCACATTTTATGTGTTTATATACCATCCATTTATCTTCTTTGGTGAAGTGTTTGAACCAAAAGAATTATTTGGTGTAAGTCCTTGATTAAATATGTGATTTGTACATAATTTCCATGAGTTTTTGGTTTTCCTTTTCATTTTCTTGATAGTAAATTTTTAAATAAAATTTTGGCTTTGCTTAGATTCCTAATTTTTATTTTTTTTCTGTCCTTAAATGACCAAAAATATGGTAATTTACTTTTACATTTAAGTCTGAGATTCATTTTGAGTTAACTTTTGCCTACACTGTCAGGTAATAGTTCAAATTTATTTTGTTTTTTCTAGTGCTTTCTGATTGCTCAAACACAACTTTTTGAATAATTTATTATTTCCTCAGTAATTATCTTTGTGCATTTGTGAAAATTCAAATGTATAAGTACAGATGTACATAAGTGTAAGTCTACTTCTAGCCTCCTTATTCTGTTCCATTAATTTAGATGTATATTCCTAAATCAGTGCTTCAATCACTGTCTTGATTACTGAAGCTGCATCAATCCTGAAATCAGGATGGTTAGTCCTTCAACTTTGTTGTTCCTTTTTACAAAATCGTTTTGGTTCTTTGAAGTCCTTTATATTTCCATATAGATTTTAAAATTAATTTTTCAATTTCAATGGAAAGCCTACTGGGATTTAACTTGGGAATTAAATGAAATAAATCAATTTATTCAGATCTTCTAATACTCATCTGAATAATATTTTGCTCTTTTTACTATGCAGTCTTGTACATATTTTATTGTTTGTCCCAAGTATTCTATATTTTTTTATACTACTGTACATGATAATTTTTTAAAATTTCAATTTTCAATGGGATATTACTAGTATGTGGAATATGTGTAAATTTTATACTAACCTTGTATCATAATATTTTTCTAAACTTAATTATACGTGCTGATTCCTTTTTTAAAAATTTACAATTTTATACATAGCCTATCATGTCTGCACAAAAACTTGACTTTATCTATTCTCAAATTTATCTTCTTTTGATTTTTTTCCTCCCTCTTTCTTTCTTCCTTCTTCTCTTTCTAAATTTTTCTTTCTTCAATTTGTAGAATCTTTAGAAGGATATTGAATAGAAATTATTAGAGCTGAAAACTTTGCTTTGTTCCTAATACTCAATAGTAGGGAAAAATAGCATTTTAATATTGTGATGTGGACTTTAGCCCTTTATTATTAATGTTGATCATTTATAATAAATTATTTATCTTAATCTTTTATTTTAATAGCTTATCAATCTTAATTATATTTTTAAGGACCAGCTTTTATTTATTTGATTTTTGCTATTCTTTGAATATATTCTATTTTATTGATTTTTATTTTTTTAATACTGCTTAATTTCTCTCTCTCTATTGAGGTATACATTTAGATTTAAAAAAAAAATTTCTGACTTGTGCCTTTTAATATAAGCTTTTATTATCCCTGCAAAACACCGCGTTAACTGTCTGCCACAAATTTTGATATACTCCTTTCATCTTCATTCATTTCAATTTTTTTTTCTTACTTTACTTGTAATTTATTCTTTGATCAATCGGTACTTATTTAGTGATGTACTGTTGAATTTTCTAATATATGGGAATTTAGCTGTGGTTAGAAAATTTACTTTGCATGAATTAAATTGTTTTAAATTTATTAATATTTTTATTAAAAAAAAAACAAGAACCAGAAAATTATCTACATCAGTGAATGTTTATTTGCGCTTATAATGATACACATTATGATGTTGTTGTGGGAAGCATTCTACAAAGGTCTGATAGGATCTTCATTGATAATGTTAATCAGGATTTGTATATCTTTACAAATATTTTTGTTCACATTATATTTTTTTGAAATCACAACTATATTTATAAATCTTTCTATTTATCTTATCAGTTATTTTAGACTTTCCCTATACAATGTGGTGTTCTTTGCATACATATTTAAGCTTGTTACATATTCTTAATTATTTTACCACTTAATCATTATAAAATTTGTTCTTTATCACTATAATATTTATTCTGGAGTCAAAATTATGTAATATTAATAGAGCTACTCACTTTCTTTTGATTAATGGTGGCATAGTATATGCTTTATTTGTTCTGTAACTTTTTAAATATCTATGCATTTATAGTTAATGTGGCTTTATTATATGCAGCAAACATTAGGTAACACTTTGCATTCAGATTTAGGTGCCCTATCTTTAATGCATATAATTATGCCATTTAGTTTTCATGTAATTTTTAAGATGATTTTGGATAACTCTATTGTGAGCTATTTGTTTTCTGTTTGTCCCATTTGGTTTTGGTTTCTTTTTTTCTCATATCAATTTTTTTTATAATTTATTTTTATCATCCTTATTGGATTATGAAATATACTTTTTTCAGGTGCATTCATGTGTAGTTGCCTTAGGGTTTTCATCATGCATATTTAACTAACAATACTCTACCTTAAAGTAATGTTGTATCACTTCATGTATACTTTACCATCTTACAAATATATAACTTATAAATTAATTTCTTTGTATTTTTTGCAATTATAATATTTTTACTTCTGCATGTTACAGCACAGTTTATTGTTACAGTCTTAGTTGTAGCTTTAGTTTTATACTCAATGATATTTAAATGAGATCTTATAAATTTGAAATGTTCTATGTTTACTCACACATTTATTTTTACCAGAACTATTTATTTATTTTTGTAGGTAGACATTTTTAAATGGGCTATATAATGATTAATTTTACTTGTCAATGTGGCTATGGTGCTTGGCTGTTTGTTTAAACACTACATGCTGCTGTGAAAGTATTTTTTATATCTGATTAACTTTTAAAATCAGTAGACTTTAAGTAAAATTAATTACCTCCATAATTGTGTGGGCCTCACTCAATCCGTTGTAGGCCTTAAGAACAAAGACTGAGGTTTTACAAAGAAACAGAAATTCTGCTTCAAGACTGAATCATAGAAACCTTGCCTGAGTTTACAGCCTGCTGCCCTGCCCTGTGGATTTTAGAATTAATTATGGACTCAAGGCTATAAAACTAACTCCAGATTTTGAGCCTACAAAATTTCAGAACTTAAGACTTACTGATCTTCGCAATCATATGAGCCAATTAAAATCTGTCTTTCCTACAGTGTGTGTGTGTGTGTCTGTGTGTGTGTGTGTCTGTGTGTGTGTGTGTCTGTGTGTCTGTGTTGGTGTCTGTATCTATTGGCTCTGTTTCTCTGTAAAACCCTAATGGAGTATTATTTCCTTTTTGCATGAAAGACTAAGAGGTCATCTCGTTGCATGAAGGAAAATACATCTCTTTTGCATGAAGGAAAATACTTTATTTCACATTCAATTTATGAGATATTTTCACTTTGCCAAAATTCTGGGTTGATAGTTCTTTTCTTTCTTTTAGTACTTTAAGGCTGACTTTTAATTATCATCTAGAGTGTACATTTTGATAACAAATTTGTTACAATTATGATTTATATTCTTTGTTTGCAGTTTCTTTTTTTCTGCCTACAATTAAGATATTTTGTTTATCATTGCTTCTCAGCAATTCATTTATTATTTGCTTTAGTATGTCTTTCTTATCATTATTTTATTTAGCATTTGATTCTACTTAATATTTTATTTCTAGAATGTGTGCTTTTATAGTCTTTGTAACATTTTCTGCTACTATTTCATCAAGTAATGTTTTTGTATATGACCCCCATTACTCTCACTTGTTTTTCCCATTGGAGATTCTACTCAAATATATATTACACTGCTTAGTTGCTTGATATTATCTCTCAGGATACTGATGTTCTTTTCATTTATTTTCAGGGTTTTTTTTTCTTACATTTTATTTGGGGTTTTTATTGCTATTATACTGAAGTTCACTAATCATTTCTTCTTTGAGGTCTTATCTGATGTAATTCCATCTAGTATTTTTTGCTCTTGGTTTTGCATCATAAGAAGTTTAATTTCTATGTTGTATTTAACTTAGTTTTTTTCTTTTCATCATATTTATATATTTTTTCACATAAGGAACATATCTACAGTTGCTTTCATTTTTTTAAATGAATTTATTAATTCTCTCATTTGTTTTTGTTTTATTGACATTTTCCTCCTAAATTTTGTTCACTCTTTCTTTATGCCTGTAGTGATTATTAACGCAGTTTAAACGTTGAGGACTATCTGTTTTATACTGTTAAGCAGAGTTCAACTTCTTGAAGTCAGTTGGCTTGATAACCAGTTTCATCGTGTCAAGGTTTGTTTCTAAGCCCTTTTTGTTCAGGCTTATAGTTGCCTTTATCTTAGGGCTAATTGAGTTCTACTTTAACGGTAAAAAACTTTTGAGTTTTCTGTTACATGTCCTCAGTATTCACTAATATCTCTACATTCTGACTGATAAAAGCTCGTACTATCTTTAACCCTAAGTGAGCTCTGGGAATTTTTATTATTATAGCTATTAAGTAATTGTTTCCTTTCTTGTTAAATTCTCTCCTGTCTACCCTTGGTTAATTTCACCCTTTGCCTGCATGATTGGTATTCACCCAAAGGCTTAATGGGATTCCTGTGCAGATTTCTAAAATTCTTATCTGTAGCTCCCTCAATTTGACTTATCTGCCCCACAAATTCTAGCTATCTCATATTCCTTGAACTCTATTCTCTGTGTTCTCTTTCAAGAAAAGTTTCTGTGTTCATTTTAGTTTTTCCCTCCTGTGACATTGAGAATTGTACCACATTCCAAAAGTACCTAGTGGTAGGACTCACTGAATTTGTTTTCCTTTTCTCAGAGATGACAGTATTTCATTGTCTATTGCCTATGACTGAAAATTGTGTCTTATAATTTCTCCTGTTTCTACTTGTTTATGGTGAAAGGATAATTTTGGACCATTTTATTTTTTCATGCCAGAAAATGTAATTCTCCTGGGGTATTTAAAAATGCATTCCTTATTTTCTAAACTTTGTTTAGTCTTCTTGGACTGCCATAAAAAAATATCACAGACTTGATGGCTTCAACACTAGACTTTTATTTTATCATAGCTCTGGAACCTGGAGGTCCAAGATTAAGATATAAGAATGGTTCGTGTCTGGTGAGGCCTCTCTTCTTGACTTGAAAACAATTGCCTTCTCACCATGTTCCCACATGGCCTTTTCTGTATGTACACACACTCCTGGTGTGTCTTCTAATAAGAATGCCAGTGTAGTAGAATTGGGGCCCTAGCTTTCTAACTTCATATAACCTTAATAACTTCCTTAAAAGCTATGTCTCCAAACACAGTCAAATTGGGTGTTAAAGCTTTAGCATGTGAATATATGAGGCGGGAAGCAATTCAGGATATAGCACAAACATATACAATTTTTCTAATGAACATGTTAACATAATTAAATGCCAGTTTATTTCATATAATCTGTATATTCGTTTTTGAAATTTGACAGAAATTGCCTTATGACTTTTCGAAAGGTTTAACTATGTCCCCAACAAAATCTCATCTTGAATTGTAATCTGCATAATCCTCATGTGTTTTGGGAGGGACCCAGTAGGAGGTACTTGAATCACGTGGATGGTTTCCCCCATGTTGTTCTCATGAAAGTGAGTGAATTTTCAGAATGGTTATCTAAGTGTCTGACCTTTCCTCTGCTGTCACTTATTCTCTCTCCTGCCCCTCTATTAAGAGGTGCCTTTCATCATTATTGTAAGTTTCCTGAGGACTTCCCAGCCATGTGGAACTGTGAGCCAATTCCTCTTTCCTTTATAAATTACCCAAGTCTCAGGTATTTCTTTGTAGCAGCATGAGAATGAGCTAACACAACTTTTTATATGGTCCTTTACAAATCTCAAAGGTTTCTATACATAAACATGTTTATTATGTAGTTTTTATATGTGCTGCTCACACTTACTTGGTTCTTAAGGAGTTTACAAAAGCCTACAAAGCACAAATAGCCACTGATGATGGGATCAATATCCCAGATTTATCTCTTCTCCCTGATCCTTGCCTGTCCATTCCTCACTGTATTGTTAGTTTTCTGACTCCTATAAGTGTCAGTGCCCTAACTTTTCTAATTGTCCTTAGTGGAAGAATTGGTCAGAATTAACTGGTCAACTGTTAATAAAGTATTAAAAAGGAACTCCCTACCGATTCTTCTTTTCTTGGTTGGAGATACTGATTGTATTAATCCTTTCCTACAATTCTATGGAGAAATACCTGAGGCTAGATAATAGGTAAAAGAAAGAGGTTTAATTTACTCATTGTTCTGCATTGCTGGGAAGGCCTCAGGAAACTTAAAATCATGGCAAAAGGCAAATGAGAGGAGCAGGCGCCTTCTTCACAGGGTGGCAGGATGGAATGAGTGCCAGTGGGGGAGATACCAGATGCTTATAAAACCATCATATCTCATGAGGCTCACTCACTAGCAAAACAACAGCATGGGGGAAACAACTCCCATGATCCAATTACCTCTGCCTGGTCCCACACTTGACACGTAGGGATTATGGGCTTTATAATTCAAGATGAGATTTGGGTAGGGACACAGACAAATGATATCACTGATGAAAGAAGTGCAATTGAAGTCAATCCTCATGTCTCAATACCCATAAGAGGAGTCAGAAATGCATAATTTTCTCTAAGTTTTATTCTAAAATAAGTGTGTCTAATTACTTGGATAAGTACATATTGAAAAAAGAAAAATGCTAAAAACATACAAGGGCTCTAGTAACTATGTGGTAACACTGAATTCTAACCATGCATAGTATCACAGTCGTTTACATCTGATCAGCCAGTGTGAAGACATGTTAGACAGGTAGTTAATTAAATCCTGCCTCCTGTTTGCCCTTGTGGTTTTCAATGTAGCTATTAATTTATCCCTTGCTTTTCCCTCATTCTTGAAGTATTTGTGTTCCATATACTATTGCTAAGTAACAACTTATTCAAAAACTTGGTATTATAAAACATGTTAATACACTCATGGCTTTTTAAGTAAGGAATTTGTATATAGTACACAGAGATGTTTTTTCTCAGCTCTATAATGTCTGGAGCATCAACTGGAAATAATGGTCAGCTTATTTTACTCATTTTTAGCACCTAAAACCCACACTTTATGAAATCTGGGCTTTCATTTTTTCCTGTAGAGTTTGGACAAATATGTATTAAAGAGTTATACCTACTTCAAACAGCCTTTGTGATCAGACAGTGATTTTCAGAGGACTAATCCAGTGACTAATTTTACCACACACTTCTCTTTAATTAACACCATACTGATAAGTTTTCAAGTCACTTCCTTCCTCTTTAGAGAAAAGAGCCACATTGTCCCGTAGGCTTTACTACATAGTGTTGTGAACAGTAAGTGTCACTGATAGGCCACTGGTTCTGTCACCTCATTATTGCAAGGGAGATTTTGAACCAACTATTCTGAAAGCAATTCAAATGTAATATTGAAGACTGTTATGTTCTGAATGTGTCCCCCCAAATGCATATATTCAAACTTAATCGCTGAGGGATATGTTCAAGATGACTAACTAGAAGAAGCTACTATATGCCATTCTCATGGAGAGGAAAGAAAGTGATGATAAATACCAGTTCTTCAAGTGGATCATCTAAGAGACAATGTAAGGTATTCCCTCAGGCTCCTACCACCTAAAAATTTTGTGTGCCACTGCTTGAGAGTTTGGCCAGCGAGCTGCAGACCAGCCTGCATCTTCTTGTTACAGCCAGCATCTGAACTCTGGGCTAGCCTAACTCTAGTCCAGCCCCTTCATATATACTGCCCAGAAGGCCATGTAGGGGCTTTGGAATTGGAGGAGAAACCAACCCCATTACAATTCTGCTGGAACCTAATCACCTCCACCATGGCTTGAGTTCACGCTGACCAAATCAGCCAACACCACCACAACTAACACCCACTCACACAGGCCCAACCACATTGGAGATGAGAAAAGCCTTAGAGCTTTCTGTATCAAGTTGCATGATGAGGTTATGCCCTGAAACCACTCCCACAAAGCCTACCAAAACAGATATTCCCTGTGGCTCCCAACCACATTAGAGTCCAGAGATAGATAGACTACAGTATGCTTCTGAACTAGAAGTCACAAGTGCTAGAACAGGGATGTGATAGGGAAACAGATTGCATTCATGTTTATCTAGGATGAGGAGCCAATGCAGCCCTCTCACAACCCCAACAGAGACCTCAGCGCACTTCATCATGAGCTCCCTCCAGCCATCCTGGTTAGGGCTGGTGATTGTGCTCATCATTGGGATATCCATGGGAAAGTCAGAGGCTCCATCTGCACAACAGTATCCCACCCCCACAGGGAATAGGAAGCTCAGGACACTGGGTACTCCAGTGTCCAAACCTTCACCTGAAACAACAAAGGGTACTTTACAGTAAACAAAGATCATGTTCATACAGTTGCTTGTGTGGCAGCTGTCTCCTACCTGCCAATGCCATGTACTGGCCCATGGGTCAAACCTACAGCCCAATACAAAATGTGCTGACAGAAGTGTGTGACACTATAGAAGCAAAGTAAAAAGACCTTACCCAACAGAACCCTCTCCAGATGAGAAGATATGAGTGTAAGATTTCTGCCACCATGAAAAATAAAATGTGATGCCACTAAAGGCTTGCTTTAGCTCTCCAGCAATTGTCCCTAGCCAAAATAGAGGCAGAGAAGTGAAAGATATTCCAAACTATGTATTGAAAAAAACTCAATGAGATCCAAGATGAGACTGAAAATTAACAAAAAGAAACATCTAAAGTGATGTGGAAAATAAAAGACGTAAACATCTTAAAAGTAAACATCTTAAAAAAAAATCAACCTAATTCAACTGAAAAACTCATGAATTTCAAATACAATGGAAACTTTCATCAATAGACTAGACCAAAGAGAATAAAGAATTTCAGAGCATGAAGATTGTTCTTTGAAGCTAACTGAGTCAGGCAAAAATAAAGGAAAAAGATTTTCTTTTAATGAACTAAGTCTTTGAGAAATATGAGATTATGTAAAGCTACCAAGCTTATAAATTAATGGTATTTCTGGGGGATAAGGATAAAAAGATTGCATTCATGTTTATCTAGGATGGGGAGCCAGTGCAGCCCTCTCACAACCCCAACAGAGACCCCAACATGGAGAACACATTTGATGGAATAATTCAAAAAAATTTCCATAATCTTGCTAGAATTAGACATCCAGATATAAGACATACAGAGAATACCTGAGAGATCCTATACAAAAGAATCATCACCATGGCATATAGTCACCAGACTCTCTAAGGTCAATGCTAAAGAAAAAATATTTTAAAGGCAGCTAGACAAAAAGGTCAGATCGTGTACAAAGATAACCCCTTCAGTTAGCAGCAGACTTCTCTGCAGAAGCCCTACAAGCCAGAAGAGACCAAGGGCCTGTTTTCAGCATTCTCAAAGAAAACAAACTCCAACCAAAAATTTTATGTCCTGCCAAACTTAACTTCATTAGCAAGAGAGAAATAAAATCTTTTTCAGAAAAGTGATTGCTAAGAGAACTCATTATCACTAGCCTTACAAGAGATTTTTAAGGTAGTTCTAGTCATGGAGATGAAAGAATGATATCTGTTACTACAAAACTGCACTTAAGTGCATAGGTCACAGACCCATTAAAGACATGACACAATAGAAACTACAAAACAGTCAGGTAACAATTCCACACTAGTATCAAAACCTCACACATTAGTATTAACCTTGAATGTAAATGCCCAACTTAAAAGGCACAAAGAATTAAGTTGGATAAGAAAATAAGACTCATATGTCTGCTGTCTTCAAGAGACCCGTCTTTCATGTAACAACACTCATGCACTCAAGGTGAAGGACTGCAGGAAGATCTATCATGACAATGGAAAATGGACTTTAAACCAACAACAATAGAAAAGAAAAAATATGGGCATTATATAATAATAAGGTACAACTACATGATAATAAAGTGTTCAATTCAAACAAGATGACTTAACTATCTTAAATATAAGGCATCCAACATTGGAGCACCCAGATTCACAAAACAAGTACTTCTAGAGACAAAACAAAAAGACTTAGAGACATTCACACAATAATAGTGAGGAAATGCAATGCCCCACTGACAAGGCTAGACATATCATTGAGCCAGAAAACTAACAAAGAAATTTTGAACATAATTTGACATTTGATCAATTGAGTCTAATAGACATTGACAGAACACTCACCCATCAACCAGTGAATATATGTTTTTTTCATCTGTACATGGAACATAGTCTAACATCAACCATATGGTCAGCCATAAAGCAATTCTTAATAAATTCAGAAAAATAAAAATCATATCAATCATACATTTAGACCACAGTGGAATATAAATACAAAACAGTTCCAAGAAGTTCTCTCCGAATCACACAAATACGTGAAAATTAAGCAACTTTCTCCTAAATCACTTCTGGGTAAACAATGAAATTAAGTCAGAAATTTAAAAACTCTAAAAAAATGAAAACGGACACAACATACTAAAATTTCTGGAATGCAACAAAAGCAGTGTTAAGAGGAAAATTTAGAGCACTAAATGCCTAGATCAAAAAGTTAGAAAAATCTTAAATTAATGATCTAACATCATGTCTGAAGGAACTAGGAAAAAAAAGCAAGAACAAACAAACCTCAAAGCTAGCAGAAGAAAAGTCATGACTAAAATCAGAGCAGAACCGAATAGAATTGAGACCCCAAAATCCATACAAAGAATCAATGAAACCAAAAGCTTGTTCTTCAAAAGGATTAACAAGATCAATAGCCCAATAGCAAGCTTAACAAAGAAAAAGACAAAGAAATCCCAAATAAGCACAATCAGAAACAACAAAGATGACATTACAACCTATCCCACAAAATATGAGATGTCCTCAGAGACTATTATGAACACTGCTATGCATAAAACTAGAGAATCTAGAGGAAATAGATAAATTCCTATTCAATTACAATCTCTCACAACTGAATGAGGAAGAAATTGAAACCATAAACTAACCAATAATGAGTTCTAAAATTGAATCAGTAACTCTAACCAAAAAAAGACCTGGACCAGGAGGACTCTCAGGCAAATTCTACCAGATGTACAAAGAGCTGGTACCAATCCTACTGAAACCATTTCAAAAAAATGGAGAAGGAGGGAATCTTCTTTCATTCTATAAAGCCATCATCACTCTAATAACAAAATCGGACAATGACATGACATAAAAAAGAAAACAACAGACCTGAATTGCTGATGAACATTGGTGTAAAAATCCTCAGGAAAACACTAGCAAATCAAATCCAGCAGTAAATAAAAATGTTAATTCATCATAATAAAGTAGGCTTTATTCTTGTCATGTAGGGTTTATTTAACATATACATAACAATAAATGTAATTCACAACATAAACAGAATTTTTTTTTAAAGCCATATTATCATCTCAATAGTCACAGAAAAAGATTTTGAAAAAATCCAACATCCCTTCTTTTGGGAAAAACAGCAAAGGAGAAAGGACTTACAGAGTGCCTACATAAATTGGTTATGAGTAACACATAAACAAGGAACAACAAACTGCAGAAGGCCATGGGAGGCCTGAGGAGGAAGGCCTCTCCATGCCTCATGTTCTGGTGCCAGGTGACCTAGGCTCTGTTACCATAAACATTGTGCTCAAGGACGTAAAACCCCTTCATAGCACTATGATGTAGCCAGACTTGTAGGCTTCTTTTAAGGTCTGTGTTCCATCAGTTGTGCATGGATAATAAGCTAAATATAACCATATGTTCTTGTTTTGTGAAACTCCCAAACCACCACTGTTATCAATCCTTAGGATGACACACCAGTTCCGGCTTACTGATTCACTTCTGGCTCACTGATTCACTCCACCATCACTCCACCCCTACCCTGTAGATCAAAGTGATTGTAATCAATAATTAGTGTGGATGATTAGAGCTCACGGCCTTCACTGTCACCTCCAAAAGGTGACACCACTGTCACCCCCTGGTCCCACTTTTTCTCTTAATCTGTCTTTTTCTCACTCCTTTGTCGCCACTGAACTCAGGGAACCCACGGGTGATGTGGGGCTCATGGATTCCCTACACCTTCTTTAATAAAACCCTCAACAAACTAGATATCAAAAGAACATACCTCTAAATAATAACAGTCATCTATGACAAACCTACAGTTATGCTGAATGGGCACAAGCTGGAAGCATTCCATTTAAGAAGTGGAACAAGATAAGGATGTCCACTCTTACCACTTCTATTCAAAATAGTACCGGAAGTCCTAGCGAGAACAATCAGGCAAGAGAAAGAAATAAAAGACATCCATATAGGAAAAGAAGTCAAATTAGCCTTCTTTAGTGATTTTGTGCTTCTGTAATATAGAAAGCCCTAAAGACTCTGCCAAAAGTTCCTGAGACATGATAAATGACTTCAGTAAAATCTCAGGATACAAAATCCATGCACAAAAATCAGTAGTATTCTGTACACTAACAACATTAAAATTGAGAGGCAAATCAGGAATGTAATCCCATGTACAATAGCTGCAAAAAATAAAATACTTAGAAATATATCTAACCAAGGAGGTGAAAAATACTAGGAAAATTACAAAACACGGATGAAAGAAGTTATCTTACAAATGAATGGAAAATCATCCCATGTTCATAGGTCAGGAGAATCAATATTGTTAAAATGGCCACATGGCCCAAAGCAATCTACAGATTCAATGTTATTTCTATTTCTTACTAGCTTTTTCTGATTGAACTACTTATCTTTATTTTAGAAAGCCCAATTCTCCATTGTTACCCTTCTGACATATTCATAGTGTCAATTGGTTCCAAGATATGAGCTATATTTTCAAAATATGGTAGAAAATACATACTGCGGCAAGCTGTTAACTATAAAAATGTGGTTGATGCATTGGCCCTGTGGAAGATATCCATGTCATTACTCAGCTCATTCATGAAATAACTAATAGTCTTGCTTCCTAAAAATCACCAATAAAATGGAGTTATGTTCATTATTCAGCCCTGCATTTTGACAAGAAATATTGGTAGGTGTTAAAATCTTTTAGAATATACAGTTAAAAAACGGTTCATTTGCAGAAATTATGTAGCCTTCAAATTCTTTACACCTTTTGCCAGGGTGTTCCTAGCATTTAGGACACAAGGCTAGCAGAAATAAAGATAGCAGCCTAATGTGCATTTATATATTGTGAGATGACAGTTCAACATAGTGCTACTTTGTACCTTTCTCAGGTACAATTAGGTATTCTCACATCTAAAATTATAACTGAGGAACTAGTAAAAAGAAAGGAGGAGTGAGTTTATTTGGTTTTACTAAAGTTACAAATTTAGCAATAATGTATTTTTGTACTTACCCTATATATCATCTATTTTTGATGCAAATATATTCACAAATTTTATTTTCAAATATTTTACCTTATTTCCTTTACTTTGAAGGCTCTCTGGCCAGATCAATTCATATATTGGCCAATTTTCTTATTCAGAACTCAGCTAAATTGTTACTTCTTCTGAGATTCTGTCCTTGAGAAGCAAGCTAACCCCTTATGAGATATGGATTGCAAATATTTTTTACCAATGTATGCTTGCCCTTTTATTTTGTTGATTGTTTTCATTCATGTTAAAACCATGTATTTAATAAAGGGTTAACATACAAGGTATATAAGGAACCCACACAATTCAGTGGCAAATAAACAAGTCTCTTGATTTAAAAAAATAGGCAAAGCAACCAAATAGACATTTTTCCAAAGGAGAACATACAAATGGCCAACAGATATGTGAAACAGTGCCCAACATCACTAATCATTAGGGAAATGCAAATCAAAACCATAAGATTGTTAGCATTGCTATTATCAAAAGACAAGGATTGGTGAGGCTGTGAAGAAAATAGAAGCCTAATGCATAGTTGGTGGTAATATAAATTGGTACAGCCAATACGGAAAACAGTATGAAGATTCCTGAAAAAATTAGAAATAGAACTACTGTATAATCAGCAATCCCTCTTCAGCAATACCCAAAGAAAATAGAAGTCACTACTTCTTTCTGCCATGATTGTAAGTCTCCTGAGGCCCTCACTAGAAGACAAAAAAAGAAAATAGAAATCACTACTTCAAAGACATACATTCACTCTTCTGTTCATTGCAACTTTGTTCACAACAGCAAAAATATGTAAACAACCTGTGTCTACAGATGAATTAAAAAATTCTAGCATATATTTATATACAATGTAATTCAACCTTAAAAACAAAGAACAGTTTGTCCTTTGTAATAACAGGAATGGACCTGGAAAACATTATGCTACTTGAAATAAGCGAGAAAGAAAAAGACAAATACTGCAATATTACTTATATACGGAATCTAAAAAAGTTAAATACATAGAAGCAGAGAGTAGAATGGTGGTTACCAGGGCTTGGAGGTTGGAGGAAATAAGGAGCTGTTGGTCAAAAGGTACAAACTTGCAGTTATAAGATGAATACATTCTGGAGAATTAATGTACAACATGATGGCTATTGTTAATAACTGTACACATATATAGTCATGTGTCACTTAACGATGGGATATATTTTGAGATATATGTTGTAAGGTGATTTCATTACTGTATGAATCATAGAATGGACTTACACAAACCTGAATGCCATATTACATGCCTAGGCTATGTGGTACAATCTATTGCTCCTATGCTACAAATCTATATAGTATGTTACTGTACTGACTATTATAGGCAATTGCAACACAATGTTGAGTGTTTGTATATCTAGACATAAAAAGGCTAATGCCCTATGAAGTCACTAGGTGATGGAAATTTTTCAGTTCCAATATAATTTTATGGGACTATTGTCATATATGCTATCATTGACTGAAATGTCATGTAGCACATTACTGTATTTTATACTTCAGAATCGCTAAGAGACTATATCTTAAGTTTTCTCACCGTACTGAAAAAAATTAGGGATGTTGGGTTATGGATATGTTAATTAACCTAATTGTGGCAATTATTTCACATTGTATGTGCACACACACACACACACACACACATATAAATGGCTTGAATACATATCATTTTGTCACTAATACTTCAATAAAGCTGGACAAAAAGGAATCAGTCTAAGACATACACCATCCTCTTTCTCTCCAACATAAGGCATTGTATATCACATTTTTGTCTTTTAAGTCTGGAAGCACTCCTATCACATTTTCACTATTTCTTTGGCATCTTTGTTTAGTTGTATATTTTCTGCCTTTTAAACACAGCTCCAGGCTGGCAAAAAAATTAGTTTATTTGTTTATTATGGTATCTCATTATGTGGAATAATACCTAATATCAAGTAGCTGCCGTATCAATATTTTTGAATGAATACATTTCAGCTACTGAATGAATACCACCAATGGGTAACAAGTTCAATATCACTCTATTGTATACTTTGCCTTCACTTTGACTGTATTGATTTTGATCACAACCAAAAGAGTGGGGTTTTCTCCTATGCCAGCAGAGGTGATCCATGCTGCATCCACCACTGAGAGTTTTCTCGGTGTTTGGTTGACACATGCTGAGCCTCCACAATGTTTCAAGTGCTCCTGGTTTATGCTTTCCTGAAATTATGCTCATCTAGTTCCCTACTTGGTCTATTAGAATCCTTCTGGGAGGACATTTCTTCATTAATTTCTCACACACTGAATAAACACTGAAAGCAACGTGTAAAAAATTTCAGTATTTCAAATAGCCACAATGTATTTCAAGCAACTAAATTGTAAGCTATTAAACTCTAGGCGCTAAGTGCTTTCATTTTTCCTGAAGATTAGTAGCCTGTCATCCTTTTTAGACAAGGATGCTGGGATTTTATAAATACGCATATTTTATTCTGGTTCTTTCCATCAAAATGACCTAGTAAGTAAACACATTTAAAGCACCTACTCTTCCTTAAAGAAATCTAGATAGATAATAGACAGTGATAAACATGTAGATAGATAGGTGAAGACAGATAGATACTAATTTTTTAAAAACACAAATATGAAAGATAGCAGAGCTCTAAAATACAATTTCTATATTCATGGACCTAAAGGAAACATAAATTAAAAATGATAAACACAGGATAGAACAAGACATGCTATAGTCTAGATGAGGAAGCAGACAGAAAGAACTTAGAGTTCAATTACTGATAAAAGGAACTAGAAATACTGTAAATAAGAAGCATTAGATTTAGTGCTTCTCAGTCCAATTATATTGTCTGAATATGATATCCAATTAGTGTCTAAATCAATGAGTGAAAAATAGTAATTGATTTTCTTTTAATTAAACATCCTTCAAATTTTGAGATAATTGCATATTCACAGGCAGTTTTAAGACAGTGGAGAAACACCACATGTTCTTTACACAGTTTCTTACAACAGTAACAGCAAAACTATAATATATTATAATCAAGATATTGACACAAATGCAGTCAAAATACAAAATATTTCCATTACATAAAGGTTCCTTCATGTTACACTTTACTAGTAACACCCAGGTAACCACTAGTCTAGTCTCCATTTCTATAATTCTGTCATTTCAAGGATACTTAAAATTATATTTTAAGTAATTTTTAGACAGCATGAGACCTAAGCAAGGATCTTTTATTATTATTATTATTATACTTAAGTTTTGGGGTGCATGTGCAGATCATGAAGGATTGTTACATAGGTATTCTCATGGTTTGGTGGTTTGCTGCATCCATCCCCCTGTCACCTACGTTAGGTAATTCTCCTAATGTTATCTGTTCCTAATCCCACCACCACCTGGTATCCCTTCCCTACCCACCCACCCTCCCAACAGGCCCCAATATGTGATGTTCCCCTCCCTGTGTCCATGTGTTCTTATTGTTCAACACCCACTTATGAGTGAGAACATGCAGTGTTTGGTTTTTCTGTTCTTGGGTCAGTTTGCTGAGAACAGTTTCAGCTTCATCTGTGCTCCTGCAAAGGA